>PVJD01008974.1:0-67251 GCA_004026545.1 Mormoops blainvillei
GGGGGACGAAGACGGGCGTCTTTGTAGGGGCCCGAAGGCAGGGCGCGAGGGGCCTGGGGGTGCAGGGTGGCGGAACCGGGAGCTAGAGTGGATGACCGCCCCCCGGCCCAGGTAGAGCTGATGGAAGAGGGGGAAGGGACCCAAACTCTCTGGGAGCCCGGGTGGGGGAGGGGAGAGGATGGGGGGGTGCTTCCCTCTCTGCGTCCCAAACAAAGTGTCACAAAGAGCTCGGCCGGCGGCAGCAGCAGAGGCGGCTGCAACTCAGCTTTTGTTCTCCCGGCCTGGGTAGCTGAGCCCTGGCCTTCCAATCTCCCAACCCTGTCCCCCATCATCCTTCTGGCTTATCTTCCTTGGGAGGGGTCTGGGGTGCTGCTGGAAGAACCTCTTGTGCAGGATCACAGGTCCTGCTCTACTTGCCAATCTACTTGTGGGAGGTGGATTTTCCCAGAGGCTCTCCTGCCCCCTCCACCCCCCATTCCCAGGACTGAGGCCCATATGGGTGCTAAGACTGTGACCTTTCTAGGGTCAGTTCCAATTAAGGGGACTTAGGACTGGCTGGATGCCCCCTCCCCCAAATCCAGAACTTTCAGAAGAGGGGTCAAGTTGGGACATGCCTTTGGAATAAGATTCATCATGGTGGGGTGGCAGTAGGTGAGCAGGTGTATCCTTTTGCCTGCTGGAGTCCATGACTGAGATTCCATGCCCCCAACTCAGGGCAGTGAGGATGGAGGGACAGAGTTCTTACCAAGAACTCATTGTAAAATGTGGGCAAGCTGTGATCTGGGGTCAGTTTGGAGGAGCTGCCTGAGCAGTGAGGTTCAGAGGACCATGGAGAGGAGACCATAAAAATGAACTACTGGGATGCCTGTGTGATAAAAGGTGGTTTTAACTCTAGACCACCTAAGGAAGCTCATTTTGTTTTTAACCCCATCTAGTGCAGTGTGAATCATAATTGTTAGAGGACTTGTGGAGGTTTAGGATCCTCATCAGAGGGAAAAACATCAAGTATTAGAAATGATCAGTGACAGATGCCTAGTCACAATACACCTCAGAAGTGCTGAACCCTTGCCCCTTACACTTTGATCCTAAAAACTATTGAGGGACAATATTCATGGTACCCCAGTCAGCAGACATTTCTCTGTACCTGTCCCTGTTGTTTCTCAGAGTCTTCTCACCAAGCTCTCCATTCTTTCCTATTCATTAAAGTTAGGTGGTCTACACGTCCTTCCCTACCAGCTCTCCTAGCACATACAAGTACTTGGCCTGTTGCTTTGGAAAGACTTCTGATCCCTATCGCTGGCCTTGCATCCCTATAGAACCCAAATAAGGGCAAGATAAGCCCTGATTCCCAGTGGGTGAGGAAAGTAGGTCAGTGCTACTGTCTGGCCAGATCTCACGGATGGTGTTTAGGGCCTGACTATAGAAAACTCTGTTGATAATTGCCTACAGGCAATACATGCATGACCTGGGTTCTAAACCACTTCATAGAATCTTGGGCCCTGTCAGTACCTTGTCCTTTTGAGAGAAACTCATGGGATCAGATGCCTGAGACCTGGTTTGGCATGGAGGTAATTCAGAAGATCTTGATTGCACCTAGAGGGTCTCTCAGTGTCTTTTATTGATTCGAGACCATCCTTTGGGGAAATTTTCCCTGCTCAGGAATATAGCTTCAATTTGGGTCTTCTTGTATATCACTGTATTTCTATCCTAGAAACTGTCACGTGCAAAGCAAATTTTGGGGGCAGGGGGAGGAAGTTTTCCTTTATTCCTACTCTACTTGTCTTGGAGATGAGGTCAACGTCCCCTGAAGTATTGTGCTTGCTATCCTACAGGCAGTTTCAAGGGCCCTAGAATCTTCTTAGAATCAGAGTATGTGCCTGTAGGTTAGTCAGCTATGACCATGCAGTATTCCCAGCCTTCCCCCCCCCTCCTCCCCCACCATCTGCTTCCTCTGAATATACCAGATTGGCTGTACACCAGGATGTTCCGGGAATCCCCAGGAGAGCAACAGAATGTGATGGACCCAAATATGATGCCTCACTCACTCATTCCAGGATGTACAAACTGTAACTGTCAGGACACTCCTTATAGCTAATTAAAATTCTTCTAGTTACATCTATTTTCTGTTACATCTATCTATTTTCAGTGTCACCCAAAAGGCAAAAATAATCCCTCTGGTACCAGTGTTCCACCATCTCCTCCCACCACCCCCACCCCACATGGCTCCCAGAAAGGAATTTAAAAAAATCCTCTAACTTTTCTCAGTGCCGTAACTGTGGTGCTAAGATGTCAAATGTGGCCCCTCTAGCACTTCATGGCTCTATCTATGGTACTGAGGTGGCCACAGTGGCTCCTCTGGTAGCCCACTGCACTCTCCATGGTACTGAAGGAATGACCATTTGTTTTAACTTCTTTCTGGGGTCCAGAAGAGTCCTGTGACTAGGAACTACAAAACTTTTGAGCTGGAAGGAGTCTCTATAAATTAGTCCAACCCCCTTATTTTACAGACGAGTAAACTGGGACGTTAAAGTGATTTACTGAAGGTTGCAGGGCTATTAATGTCCCGATGGGGCCCACAATAGTCTTGTACCCCTCGGTCCTACTCTACACCTGTCTCGATACTATTGCTCCACACCTTTCTTGAGCCTGTCTAGGCTCTTGGTCTCAGAAAAGGGATTTAGAGAATCCAGAAGATTAGGATGCCCTAATTTGGAGCTACAGAAATACAAATATTAGAAGTGTGGTGGAGGTTGTTTAGTGACCCTTGGACAAGGACACTTTCTTAATTAACCTCCTGTTAATAAAATTCCCATAACCCAGATTCCACACATGACAGGTACCTGCCAGTTCCTGGAGTTTTATCACATCCACTGAATACCAAAAATTAAAGAAGCCTCGGACATCCAGAACCTCTTTGCTGATAAGCAGGGCTGACGTCTGGCCTAGTTCTCATCCATTAAAGGTCCTTAAGCAAAGTAATGCTTGAGTCCTTTTCTTTCTAATGATCCCGTTTCACGTCTATTGTAAGGAAGTTCTTTGTATCTCAAATATTCTTTCTATCTCAGGCCGTATACACACACACACACATGCACATACATACACACATATGTGCATACACACGTGTATATATATGCGTGTGTGCACATAGATATAGTCCACATTCGTCTAGCCTTCAGCAGATAAAATTCTATATGTAAGTAGGAAGGTATACTGACCGACTTCTAGTCATCCTCCCAGGCCTATTTCCATGAATCTTAATTCTGGGATTGCTTCTAAGTCCTAATGCTAACCTCCTCTGCAGCTTAGAATCAAGAGTGCAACACCCCCCTCCCCAAGACACACACACACAATCCTATTCCTCTCACTGCTCTTCTTCTTCCTCAGAACTGGAGCTCTGCACATCCCAGGCCCAGGGAATTTTAGCCTAGAGAATTTTAACCATTTCCTGCTCAGAGTATGTACTGAGCTCCTATCTGTGCAGATGGCCCAGCCCCGCCCTCCGTCCCTCACTCCAGCCTCTTGAGCTCAGAGCCAGTGTAATCCTCCTCTTGTGTGAGGGAGCCTCTCCCCTGCAGAGAGGAGGAAAGCCTGCTTCGGAACAGCCCTGGACAAAGGGGCTGAGATGCCCCATCAAACTGCAGGCTCCAAGGTTTGAAACACGGGGATGAATCCTATCCGGTATTTGGAGTTTTTAACCCCTTCCCCAGGCCAGCAGCGCCCCTTAACTTCCACTCCTCCCCCAACTCTCTCTCCATTCCCTCTCCCTCTGGCTCTCTCCCCCTTTGTGCCCCTCCCCCTCTGTCTGTCTCCAGACTGCTGCTGCTGGGAGGTGTTTCTCTCCCATGCATGAATGAGTCTCTGTAATGAATGGAAATGAATGGATCAGGAATCCAGGCGGAGGGAGGATGAAGGGGGGAGACAGAAAGACAGGGTAAGAGCAAAGGAAGGACTGTGGAGCAAAGGAAGGATGTTTGGCTGGCTGGTCAGTTAGGTGTCTGCGAGCAACGGTCCCACCCCATTTGCTCATCAAGCTGCACAGCCCAATCTTAATGAGAGAGGGCTGTACTGTGATGCTCTTCCCCCAACACGAGGGGGTGGTGATAATGGTAGCTGTGGACCAGGCATTTAAAATGCATTTAGGGGACAAAATCTGTGTTCTCAGGGAGCCTTGGGGGTTGGCAAATCAAGGAGTATAAGTTTTAAAGACAGCAGCCCCCTCCTGCCTTGGGATGCAAGGAGGAAAGGATAGATTTCAGGAATACAGGGTGCTAAGAGTCTGGAGTTGGGGGTGACTCCTTCCACTGCTGAAAATCAGGACTTATCTTTTCCTTCAAATCTATCTCTCTTGCTTTAGCTCTTCAGCACCTGTTGCCTTCACTAGCAGCTTTTCCTCCTCCTCTTCCCTGCACTCCCCAGAACCAAAGAATGTGAAGGGGGTCCATGGAGGTGAGTGAAACTTGGCCCAAACCTGCAAATACCTGCAATTATACTCCCTCCCCTCCCTACCTCTCTCTCTTTCTGACCTGCCATTATTATGTTATCTCTGTAGCCCCAACAGCTCAATTCCCATTCATCCTCCAATTTCCCCAAGGAGAGTGGGAAGGGTACCCCGCGTACCTGGTTCAGGGCCCAGCACACCCTCTCTTGGGTTCTTCTGGCTGTCCATGCCCTTCTTACCCCACACAGCTCTCCTTTTTCCGCCTTTTGCACCATATACGTCTTTCTCCACAGGGCTCACGTCCCCGCGCCCTGGGCGGCCATTTAACGCCTTCACCGCCCGCCTTCGAGGGCGAACTGGATCTGCAGCGCTACTCCAACGGGCCAGGCCTTAGCGCAGGGTCTCCAGGAATGGGAGCTGTGGGCTGGTCGGAGAGTCGCGCTGGTGAACGGCGCTTTCCCTGCCCAGTATGCGGGAAGCGCTTCCGCTTCAACTCCATCCTGGCTTTGCACCTGCGGGCGCACCCAGGCGCCCAGGCCTTCCAGTGTCCACACTGCGGCCACCGTGCAGCGCAGCGGTCCCTGTTGCGCTCGCACCTGCGCACGCACCAGCCCGAGCACCCGCGCAGCCCCGCGGCACGCCTGT
Source organism: Mormoops blainvillei (assembly GCA_004026545.1). NCBI lineage: Eukaryota > Metazoa > Chordata > Mammalia > Chiroptera > Mormoopidae > Mormoops > Mormoops blainvillei. Next base: position 5,084 of record PVJD01008974.1, read on the forward strand.
TGCTAGAATTGGAGGAGCGTGCGCTACTGCGTGAGGCCCGGTTAGGGAGAGCCCGAAGCTCAAGGGGCCTGCAAACCACCCCTGCCACCGAGGGCCTGGCGCGGCCCCAGGCTCCCTCATCATCTGCCTTCCGTTGCCCCTTCTGCAAAGGCAAGTTTCGCACCGCCGCGGAGCGCGAACGCCACCTGCACATCCTGCACAGGCCTTGGAAATGCGGCCTATGCAGTTTCGGCTCCAGCCAGGAGGAGGAGCTGCTGCACCATAGCCTGACGGCCCACGGAGCTCCTGATCGCCCTCTGGCGGCCACCTCGGCTGTCCCCCAGCCTCAGCCTCCAGCCCAACCTGAACCCAGATCAGTACCCCAGCCCGAGCCGGAGCCGGAGCCCGAGCTGGAGCCCGAGCCGGAGCCTGAGCCAGAGCCCGAACGTGAGGCAACCCCCGCCCCTGTTCCTGCCACGCCTGAGGAGCCCCCTGCGCCTCCAGAGTTCCGTTGTCAAGTGTGTGGCCAGAGCTTCACGCAGTCCTGGTTTCTCAAGGGCCATATGCGTAAGCACAAGGCCTCCTTCGATCACGCGTGTCCCGTGTGTGGCCGTTGCTTCAAGGAGCCCTGGTTCCTTAAGAACCACATGAAGGTGCATGCCAGCAAGCTGGGCCCAATGCGTGCCCCGGGGCCTGGTTCTGGGTCTGCCCGAGCCCCCCAGCCTCCTGACCTGGGCCTGCTGGCCTATGAGCCGCTCGGCCCCACGCTCCTCTTGGCGCCAGCTCCCACCCCGGCCGAGCGCCGTGAGCCTGCAAGCCTCCTGGGCTACCTAAGCCTGCGAGCTGGCGAACCCCGGCCCAATGGTGAGGGTGCGGAGTCTGGGGCTAGCCGCAGCTTCGGAGGCTTTCGCCCCTTGCCCTCTGCTCTCCCAGCCCGGGCTCGCCGGCACCGCGCGGAGGAGCCGGAGGAAGAAGAGGAGGTTGTGGAGGCCGAGGAGGACACCTGGGCCCGAAACCGGGCGCTGGGCCCTCTGGCTTCACTGCATCCGCGCCCAGGGGAGGGGCCAGGGCACTCTGCACCTGCTTCGGGGACCCAGGCACGGTCCACCAGCACACAGGGTACGTAAGGGGTCTCCCGTTTCTGAGGTTTCTCACTCTGACACCTCCCCGACCCTCCTGTTCCCTCCTTTTAAAAAGGGCCCCTGAGGGCACCAGTTAAACTGAGCAAATCCAATCCCTCATTTCCCCAAGCATGCTGTTTCCTCCTGTACCCTGAGGGGAAGTAGGGTGGGTGTGGGGCGCATGGCTCTCTAGGGTTAGGGCAGTGGGCCCCTCTGATTTCTCTTAACGTGTGTATTGCAGAAGAGAATGGGCTGTTAGTTGGAGGGACCCGGTCTGAAGGGAGCCGGGGGGCCACTGGCAAGGATTGTCCCTTCTGCGGAAAATCTTTCCGCTCAGCACATCACCTCAAAGTGCACCTGCGAGTACACACAGGTGAGGAGGCAGCTTCCTGAGTAGGGAGGGTACCGGAGGGCACAAAGAGAGGTGAGAGGGCTGCGGATGACTTTTGGCAGCCTTCAGACTGGCCAAGATGAGGGGGTGGAGAAATCCTCCTTTAATAAATCCGAGGGGGTGGGAGAGAGAGTTTTTCCAGGTCTAAAGGAGGTCTGTTTGTTGAAGACAATGAGGGGGAGTGTGGGCGGTGCTCCTGACTCTGACCTTATAGAACTTCTTCCCTCTCCCCAGGCGAACGCCCCTACAAGTGTCCGCACTGCGACTACGCCGGCACCCAGTCCGGCTCGCTCAAGTATCACCTGCAGCGCCACCACCGTGAGCAGAGGAGCGGGGCTGGTCCCGGGCCACCACCGGAGCCGCCACCCCCTTCCCAGCGGGGTTTGGCCCAGACATCTGGAGCCAAGGGGGCTCAGCAGCCTGCGACTTGGGTGGAGGGCACGTCGAGCCCTCGGCCTTCCAGCGGCACCGCGCCGGTGTCCCGTAGGAAACCCGCCAGTCCTGGGAGGACCCTGCGCAACGGGCGAGGCGGTGAGGCCGAACCCCTGGACCTGTCCCTGCGGGCGGGGCCGGGAGGCGAGGCCGGGCCGGGGGGTGCCCTCCACCGTTGCCTCTTTTGCCCCTTCGCCACTGGAGCTCCCGAGCTTATGGCCTTGCACCTGCAAGTGCACCACAGTCGCCGGGCTCGGGGCCGCCGGCCACCCCAGGCTGATGTGTCCCTGCCCTACCTCCGAGCACCGTCAGGAGAGACCCCTCCAAGTCCTCCTCTGCCGGAAGGGGAGGAGGGCCCCGGGCTGTCGAGATCCGGAGAGGTGGGGCTGGGAGGGCAAGAAAGGTAGGGAACCCTCTTAGGGGCCATTAGTTTAGTGAGCTTACTCCGCGGGAGCGGGGGAGCGCTAGAGGTAGTTGGGTAGAGCAGCCAGCAGGGGGCAGCGTGGGACCCATATCCCAGCTCCAGGTGGACCAGAGAGAGGTAAAGGGTGTGGAGGGCATAGGGGGGTGGGCCAGTGGGTACCCACCCAGCCCAGGGGAGTCACAGTGCCTTAGAAGTGGCAGGGGTGAGGATGAAAGAACGGGGTCCCAGGGCTGGCAGAGGGAGTTGTGCCCCTTTTGAGGAGATGCTCTGCCAGTACCTGCTGGTCCATAGGCATGAGAGTTTATTTTTGTACAATGGGTGGGGGTGGGGGGCACTGTACCCTTCTAAGCCCCTTTAGGGGCCCTGTAGACGTCGCTATTTTTGGTACAATTCCTGTCATCCCTGTCGCAGAGTTGTGTCCCCAATAAACAGGTGTCTTGAGGCACGGGACACTGTGTCTGTCTGCCTATGTGCTGTCCTCTTCCTTGGGCCATTCTGTCCAGGGCAGAGGTACCTCTTTAGACACTTAGTTATCACCCAAAGAGCTTGATAAGAAATGCAGAACCTTGGATTTTACCCCCATGCTTTGGCTTCGGTAACTCTGGGGTAGGGCCCAGGAATTGGCATGTAGCTAGTGGCCTAGGGAATTCTACCATATTTTAGTCTGAGGGTCTCTCATTTTGAATCTGCTGGACTGTGCTGAATCCCACCTTGACTGTGACTAGCTCTGCCTAAAGAAGTGGGTACAGTGTGAGAGGAGGAGCTTCAAAGGGTACATTGAGGCTCTGGGAGCCACCGTGGAGGAGGTACTTTCTCCCAGGCCTGGGCCATACCCAGCTTTGGGACAGGAAGGGATACAAGGTACCTTGTAGCCTTGTTGTATTTTCTGTGTTCTAGTTAACGATTGAGGAGAAATATTCAAGTTAGTAGTATCACCTCAACCCAGAGGACTGCTCTAGCTCTTTGGACACAAAATGAGAGTAAATACATTTAATACAACAATAGTATTATAATAACAGTAATTACATGTATAAAGTTTGCAGTTCCCCACCCCACCCTCATATATCGGTTTGCATAGCTCCGTTTCCTATGATCCCCCAGAGTGGAGTCACCAGGAATTATGGTTAACCTGGCAGAGATGAGTCGTCTTAGGAGGAGTCAGGGGGTGGGAAGAAGGGGAAAACACTGGTTATCTGGGGAGACCTGACCTGGGGCCGTGCCCCGGAAGCGGCCCCGGATGGGGAAGGATGAGGCCCAGGATAAGCCCCCGCCCCCAGGGTGCAAAGGAGAGCAAGTATGGCTACTCTGGTTCCTGAAGGAAGAAGGCACCCAGCTGGGGAGCGCTACAGAGGCGGCGGAAGCAAGGAGGCGCGCTGGTCGTTTGACCTCTCTTTTCAGGAAGCAGAGGGAAGAAAGCCAAAGTTCTTCCAGTCCTTCCTTCACTATGTCCCACTGCCATCCCAGCCCAAAATGTGCTGAGAGGAAGGGCTGTAGCCAAGTTCAGGATTTTCTCTAGAAGCCAGGAGAGAAGAAGATGTGTTGGGAAAGGGAAGAGGCCGATTCCTAAGCAGCTGGGGGGACTAAGGACGGTGCATGCAAGAGGGAAGGAGTGTTGGATGTGGTAGCAAGAGGGGTGCCAACTCACCCAGGTCACAGAGGCGTGGTGGGGTCACTCAGGGCTCGGGCATGACTCTTAGGGGAGAGAAACTGCGGTGAATTAAAAGGATAAGAAATGACCCCTTTCCTGTACCCCATCTCTCTTTCTTTCTTACTCTTTCTCACCCAAGCCTGTCAGTTCACCTCTGTTTTCTCTCTAGTTTCTGAATTTGCTGATTTAATCTAAGTCCAAACCAGGTTGTTGGCATTCTCCCATTTTCATCCACTCCTGCACTATGCTCTGTATTAAAGATTGCTTTTCACTTTTGACCTTAATGCCTCTCAGCCGGGGGTGGGGGAGAGGAGAAGGGCAGACCATATACCCAGCCTGTAGCTTTGCTGGCAGCACAGGCTGACTGGGTCTGTCTACCCCCATAGGTTGAAAGATCAGAAGAGCCCACCCAGAAAGTGGCTGAATTGCAAGGACTTACCTGCCGGGATAGCCCTAAGATCCCTCCACTGGCCAAAGTGGGAGTGCTGCTCCCAGGGTGGGGGGGTTGCAGGCTGGGGCTGTTTCTTGGTCCTGGGGACACATCTCCAGAAGAGTCAAGTGTTTCTGGGGCTGGAGGGGAAGCCAGGGTGAGAGCAGGGTATGGAACGCTTCTAAATTACCTTAAGCAACCAACCTGCTCCATCAGGGAAGAAAAAGCTCTATAGCAACAGGAAGCTGTGAGTCACCATAGCAATCTACTTGCAAGAGAACCCCCCCCCCCCAAGAGGCAGGAAATCATCAGCGGCATCATTAGAGCAACTGGGGAAGAAGCGATAGGAAACTAAGGATTGCCATGGTGAACCAGGAGGGTACAACAGGAAGCTGAGGCAGTTTCCATAGAAACCCAAGGAGAGCTAGAGAGGTACAGAGGAAGTGCTTCTTAGCAACAGGCTGCTGTAGCATTACCCTAGCAACCCGATGGCTCTTTTAGCAATGGGGAAGCTGTAAATTGTCATGGCAACTGGGCTTCTTGGCTAGAAAAAGGAATTGCTCAGCAACAAGCAGCCTGAACATCACAATGATGACCCAGCTGTTGGGGGGAGCCACCCCTTGAGAGGTGCCTCACCCAGGGAAATTTGCTTGACGTCCAGATCCCAGGCCTCCTCCTCGACGCGGGCAGGCAGGGAGCAGGCTCCCGGTGAGAGGCCCGGAAGGGAGGGGCCGGCATGCTCAAAGGATGACACGGCCACGGAGGCCCGAGTGCGGGCGGCTGCAGAGAGTCGGGGTGGGGGTGGGTGCTGGTGTGGGAAAGCCCTCCTGGCTCCCTGAAAAGACCCTAAGTTTCATAGAGGGCTTCCCAGTCAGACCCAAAATTCCTGGGAAGACATCCACTTACTACGGCTCCTCACTTTCTTCCATGCCTCCCCACTGTGCCCTCATTGTTGTCAAGGTCTCGACTTGTGGCCCACTCCCCAGCACTGTGTCCCTCACCTCTTCCAGTGAGCAAGGCACTCAGCGTCCGCTCTCCCAGGGCCTTGATGTCCAGGAAAGGTTTATTCCCAATGCCCATGGAGACCATCTGCTGCACTCGGAGCTCTAGGGAACAGAGAGCCTGTTACCAGCCTCCTCTTGCCCTGTCTCCGCTCCAGCCCCAGCGTTGTTCTGGTCGACTCTTCCTTTTGCTCCTTCTCTTATTTCTCCCTCTCGTGCCTCTGGCGTCTCTTCTGACTCTTCCTGGTGACATGGGTGGTGACAGGGGTCCTCCACCTCCTCCTCGAGCATCTCTTTTCTCCTACATGTTCCGTCCTGCCCATTTCCCATTCCAGCTGCCCGACTTTTCTTCTCATACTCATGTTCTTCCCTTTATCTTGGGTGTCCAGAGCAAGACACATTTTTATATACCTTTATAGTTTATCAAGTACTTCCATATATAATTCTCCCTGTCACACTGAAATGTAGATACTACTTTCCATTTCTTTTTTTTAGATGAGTGGAATGAATTTCAGAGAATTAAAAACAAAAAAACAAAAAACCCCCAGCACAACCCCCCCGCAAACCGCCCCCCCCAAACAAAAAACAAGTTCAGGTCACACAGCAAGTAAGTTCTGGAACCCAGGTTCAGTGTGTACTTTCTCACTCTCTGTGCCCAGCCATTTGCTTTTTCTTCCCTGAAATTAGCTAGATTCCTTTCCTTTTGGTACACCTTAGACTGATCTGTATCTCAGTAGTCTCTCAAATCATGTCTTGAATATTCTCATAAGTCATTTCTCTTTCTCCATCCTCCATCCTATTTTCCCTAGTGTTCTCCACGCTCTCCAGCTAACCTGCCATAACCTTGACCCCAAGCACACCCTCCCCCAGCTCTGCCTATTACCCTTGTTATGGGCCGCCTGTCTCCACAGCAGCTGGGCAATAGAACTCGTCCACTTGAGTTTGATCTCTGGTGAAGCTGCCTGCAGAGTGTATGCCTCCCGTGCCCGCCGCCGCCGAAACCACAGCTCAAAGCAGAGCCCACTGTCCCCGATGTTTTCTGTTAGCCCCATGTCAGCAGTCTGAGAAAGAGCAAAGGAGAGTGGGTAAGGACGGAGTGAGTTCTGGCTAGGTGGTACCGCATGGTAAAGCATTACACTTAGCTTGGCATCTGTAAATGTTTGCTCAACACCTACCATCAGCCAAGTGCTCTACATTTAGTTTCCATAGCAACCATAATTTATAGAAGGGGAATGCCCAGAGTCATGAAGCAACTTGCCCAAAGGTTTATCATAGCTTATTAGAGAAGGAAGGTTCAAATCACATCTACGTTATTCCAAACCTAGGATTTTTTTCTGTATACTGTACTCTCCACCTCGACCCTGAAGCACTGGAACTAGTGTATGGGGACAAAGTCAAGAAACCCTTAGAATCATGCCACATAGCCATAGGTTGCTATTGATGTTTATCTGGGTACCAGGGCTGCGTCTCTAAAGCAAGGCCTCCCTCCTCCTGGCTTCTTCAGTTCTGTCATGTTAAGTATATATACAGTGTCCTTTCTCCCATCCCCCGGGGACCATGTGTGTTCTTTAATGGGAAGGGTCCTCCTTCTTTCTGGCTTGGAATGCCTCATGAGTCTTCTGCATGAAAGATAAGGAAAACCTCAAGGAGTAGACTGGTGATGGACCTCTATCGCCCTCATGCCCTAACTGATTGATGGTTACGGGCCAAAATCCGTTCTAGATGATGCAGATTCTGAACCTGGGTTGGGGTTGAATTTATAGAACACCCTGAGTTCTCAAGAAGAACATGACTTCCTGTCCCATTGCCTAGCCCCCCTGCTTCCGGCAGGCACTGTACCTTAAAGGCCTGCTTGTAAACAAAGGTCTCCGATCCCCCCTCCGAGCCCTTGAGCTTGCTGAACAGAAGGAGATGCTCAAAGAGAAAGACATAGCGAAGGCACTTTTTTCGGCCACAGATGACAGTGAAGGGGTCCCGGTGCAGGAGCTGTCCCTGTTCCTTCAGATCTGTCTGTAGAAAGGAAAAAGAAAGATCATTGGCCTTGGGGTCTTTTGTGTATATTTTATGGGGAATAAAAATGCAGGGGTAAGGGCTTAATGACTCATTCTCAGACAGTCAGGAAGTCAGGGAAGCCCTTGGCCTAGAATCCACCTGCTGGTCACTGCTTCCTGGGCTGGCAGCACAGCCTGCTGCTGAAGATGGAAGGCACATTGCATAGCAGGGTTTATAGCCTCTCATGTGGAAGCCTGTGAATGTTGGAGACCAAAGCACCATTTTGCCCCGGGAAGAGGATCAGGAAAGAATCGGCGGGGAAAGAAGCCTACCCCAAAGGGGGTAGGTTTTCGACCTGTTCTGGAACCTCAGGGCTGGAAGGAGATTAGGTAGGAGGGAATAAGGTATATATAAGTGTTGAAATGCAGGAAGAAGTGCAGAGTAGATAGCTAAAGATAAGTATTAGGACAGGAATAGATAAGCACAGGCAGATGTAGGATCTTGGGATGTTGGGCAGAATATAGCTTCTTTATTTATAGATGAGGAAACAGAAGTCCACTGAAGTTCAGTGACTTGACTCTGGCCATTCAGCTGGTTAAAAATGAGAGCTTGGGGCCCTCTGACCTTGAGTCTAGTTCTCTTGTCACCAGCCCACGCTGCTTCTGAGGCCACAGGGCCAGGCAGTTTTAGCTGGAGTGACCGGAGCCCTGGCCTTACCTCACAGCCGCGCACCGCCTCCACAGCCAGCAGGTCTCTGCCACGGGTCTCTTGTTCCCGAAGCAGCTGCACTGCGGCCCCAAGGGCCTGGCGCTCAGAACTCGGTTCAGGCCCAGCTTCCCTTAGGAGCTCCTCCAAGAGCCGCCCGTACTGAGCCAGATGCTCCAGGGGCTGCTGCAGGGCCCTGGGCAGGTGAGGCCCACACTCTGTAGAGCCCTAGGTTGTGAAGGAGACAGACAGCGGTTAGGGAAGGGGCTGGAGCTGGTGGGGACTGAGCCCTGTGGGGTGGGTGGGTGGTATTCCAGGCTGCTGGGGACAGATGGAAGTTCAGAGACACCCAAAGGTAAGGTGAAAACCTTTCCCCAGAAAGATAGCAGGTGGGGGCCTGCAGGAGATTCAGTTATCCTCTGTATCTAGGTGGGGAATAGAGGAGGAATACAAGTAATCCCTTATATTCTCTGGCTTTTAACTTTTGAAGTCACGTGCACATCTTTTGTTGTGAGGTCTTTCGATCCCGAGAGTACTCTGTGAATTAGATACAGCGAATATTGCCTCCGTTTATCAGTGTGGAAACAGAGGCTCAGAGGAACCAAGAGTCTTGCCCGGTCGTCCCTCAGGTGGACTAGATAAGAAACTCGGTCCTAGGAGATTATTGGTAGGTGATGTTCCTGGGCGCATCCAGGAAAGCTTTTTTCCCCAAGAGGTTTTGAGCTTGGGCGGGCTTTAGGTCTTCATGGCCCCACCCCTTCCCCTGAGGGCTGGAGGAAAGGTTACCTTGGCCGGGGGGCTGAGTGCAGCCAGGGCATTTTCCAGTTTGTGCCGGTGCTTCACGTACTGAGCATAAAGGCTGAACTGGTCCCCCTGTGTAGAAAAGAAGTAAGCCATCCCTGTGGACAAGACCCTGGACCTCCACATCCTCACTGTAGCCCAAAGGAGGGTCACCAGGGCACACTCTGTCTTCTAAGGGAATGACGGGCTCCCATGGAGCGCGTGAAGGCCAGGAAGCACTTGTGGACAGGGACACAAAGGGGCCCAGGGAATAGCACTAGGCCCCAGTCTTGGACCACACCTTTTGGTACGGAGGGGTTTAGGGGACAGATACTAAGGAGGAGGATCAAGTGGGTGGGGCTGAAACATGACCCAGAAGAAGTTTCACAGGATCACTCACATGGCGAAGGAAGCAGGCTCCAATTCGCAGCGGGTGGGCGGCACAACCCTGAAGCTCCCGCAAAAAGTGTGTCCGATGGAAGCTGCGAAGCCTCTCCCGGACACTCAGGGCGGTGGCCCAGGTGCCCCGAAGTTCAGGGGTCAGCTCGCACCCAGGAGGTGGCACTGGCTCACTCAAAGTGGCCACATACTCCTGCTCACAGGCAATCAACTCAGACACCAGACGCTGCTGGGCACTGCAGGTATAACAAAGAGTGGCAGAGGAGACCGGGGCATGGGAGGGAGTCACCACTCCCCACAATGTCAGACTCTTTTCCTGCTGAGCAGTTGGGCCTGCATCTTAGGCACTAATTGGGCTGGGCTCTCACCTGATGCTTCGCTTGCGCTCCATCCGGGGGGTGCCTACTCCCCAGGGTCCATCTGGCCCCCCGGCCCGGCCTAGCAGCACGTGTTCCCGGGGCGAGCATGTCCTATCTACCACCTCGGTACTGGTGACCTCCAGGCCTCGGATCAGCACAGTCCTCGGTGGTCTGCCCTCGGCTTCTGGAGCCAGTTCAGGGCCCTCCTCCTCGCAGTCCTCTCCACAGGGAGCCAGGGAACAGTGGGATGGGGCTGTGAGTGGCACAGGGCTGCTGGGGAGCAGCAGGGAGCTGAGGCTGGGTGAGGGGCTGTGCGGGCCCCGCTGAGCCCCTCCACTGCTGGCACTGTCTGCCCTCCGTCGCCGGTGGCCTCGTGGACTAGCTTCCTCTCCCAGCTGTTGCTGAATCCTTTTCTCCAGCTCTTGGCAGCGGGCCCGGCAGCGGCCCCACTCTCGCAGGGCTGCGGGGCTACCCAGGTCCAGGGCCAGGGCCCGCATCTCCTGGAAGGTGCCGGCGCTGGGCTCCGGTGCCCGTCGCAGGGCCAGGGCTGCTAGCACTGCCTCCCGACCTGGCCCCGCTCCTGCCAGCCTGGCAGAGCCTTCATCCACCCATTCATGTACCTACAAGACCGAAGGGGTTGGGAATGGGGAGAGGAAGGAGCGAAGTCCTGTGCTGCTCCCGCGTGCTGCCTGACGACAGCTCTTGGCCTCTTTCACAATGGCTTCCCCGTGCTCATCGCCCTCCCGGTCCTCTCAGAACATGCCCCCTCGCTATTCCAGCAGCACTGCCTGACTATGCCGCTCTAAGCTGGTAGGAAGAAGGGGCCTAGATGAACGAATAACCAACAGTTACAGAGAATTTAACACCGGCAGGCTCTGCACTAAGTACTTTTTTCTGTGGCTTATATAATCCTCACAGCAGCCCTGCGAGGTAGGTGCCTATGGAGGCACAATTAGGCCTGGCATCTCCTGTCAGACCATTTAGCAAGTAGGTGGCAGAGCCAATAGGTAAAGCCAGGGAGATGGCCACCTGAGTCCCTGCTTTTAACGACCATCCCATCCGCCTCTCCAGGCAGAAGAATGGTGGGCATAGAAAGATGAGGTTGTGCACACACCTGCTGGAAGAAGCGCTGTAGCCGCAGGGCCCGGTGGAGGCCACTCTCAACCTGCTCCAGCCGCTGTTCAAAGATATCCAGAACCTTCTGGGAGGCAGCATCCTCCTCCAGTGCCAGGGCCTCCCGCGCCTGGGCCAGGCGCTCCTAGAGAAGGGAGGCTGCGCTCAGACCTGGCCCTCATTCCCATTCGGCCTACCCTTTCCTCCCCGAGTGTCTCCAATCACCTGCCCCCTCCCGTTTCTCACCTGAGCCTCAGCGCTGAAAGCCCGGAATCGCAGCTCCGTCTCCTGCAGGGCAGACAGGCAGTCCCCAGGCGCTGCAAAGCTTGCCAGCCGCCCCTCCCCTGGGCCAGATAACCACTGCAGCACCTGGGGCAGACAGGGTAGAGAAGCGGGACTATGAAGGAGGGAGAGGCTTTGCAGAGGGAAGGAAAGGAAAGCCGAGACCCAGTTCCAACCCCATCACCCCAGTCGGCAGAACCATGGCAAACTGTTTCATCTCAGCTTTAAAGTGGGAATGCAAACGGTGGATGGTGGTAGTTTCTGCGAAGGCACAGTGAGAAAGTGAGTCACAGAGAGAAAGTGAGTAAGAGCTCTTTGTAAAGCACCAGGTGAAAAGGAAGCTGGGCAGGCGGGTTAGGGCTCCAGGGCTCTGCCTTGATGAAATCAATAAAACTGGTGTGAGCCCTAGGCAGGGTGAGGGGACGAGGACCGAAACGAGGGCCAGGAGAAATTTCACGTTTACTGAGCCCCGTGTGGGTGTGCAGGGACCCGGGGACCAGACTGGGAGAGCTGGCTCAGGAGGCGGTATCGTGTGCGTGTGCGTGTGCTTGCGTACGCGGGCATGTGCGTGCAGCTCTAGTTGCCTACGATGGGCTCTAGGAATTCACTGGTTATAGGATATTTGACCAAAAAGGGATGGTCATTTTTCCCTCTGAACAAAGGTTGGAAGCTGGATGAGACAGCTGAGCATAAGTCAGAATGTTCCCATAACCAGGGCCAACAATGAACACTTCCCTAGTGCTTTGCTTAATTCATTTGTTGTCCTAACACCCCTGTACATGTAATTATCATCCCCATTCTACAGATGAGGACTTGGGAATTCAGAGGCACTTTGAGACTTGTCCGACATCTCACTCCTAGCAGAGCTAGAACTCAGGCTGAACACTTTAGACTATAAATCCTGTGCTAACAGGTTTTAGACGGTGGGAGAAAAGAGCTAATAAGCAAGCAAGCAAACATACAGTAAGATATATAACCCCCTGGATACTGGGATGGAGAGAACCAGTATGCAGATATCCCAGGAAGCAGAGTGTCCTGCCACTACCCCCTGCCCCGCCCCTGCCTTTTGACCTTGGACCTTAATTGACCTTTCCCCTGATGCCCACACGAAGGTTTGTGAGGCGAATTCACTCACTACACTTGGGGCTAAGGAGGAGCAATCAGATTTCAAAACCCCCCTCTAACCCACATAGTGGGGTGGGGAGCAAATCCCTAGGGGGCTCTTCACCGTAAGAGGGAAGAATCAAGATTCGGAGAAGCCAGCCTTTTCACTGAATCTTCCCCACAAAAAGGCCTTGGTTCCCAAGGCATTTAGGGCTTCCATTGTGCTCTCCTTTCAAGGGGCCTCTCCAGCCTCAGGTCTGGAGGATGACACTGTATGAAGAGTTGAGGGAGCCATGGCTGGTGTGGCTCAGTGGGTTGGGCACCAGCCTGCAAGAGGCAGCCGACTGACGTTTCTCTCGTACATCGATGTCTCACTCCCTCTCTTCCTCCCTCCCTTTCCCTCTCTCTGAAGATGAACAAATAAGATCTTAAAAAAAAAAAGAGTTGAGGGAACATGGATGGCAGTATAGATAAAGAGCTGGTATCAATAGACAATTATTATTTTTAAGCTAGGGAGGCAGGCACTCCAGGGTCAATCAGCTCTTCCCAGAACCCCCTAGGATACCAACCCTGTCTCACGATCTTTAGGGATCCTTGGCCAAACATAAACAGTGCAGGGGGAGACCTGGCTTCTCTTCCTTGCTGGTCCTGTGATGCTATCTCCCATCTGTTGAATCTCATACTGACCATGACCAACCTCCAGGGGAGGTGAGGAGAGAGGGAAGGCCGGTCAACCAAGCCAGGTTAGGAGAATACCATCAACTGCATCAGTGAAAACGGGGTGCTGGAGGCCAGGCCCCCAGGCCGAGTAAGAGAGGTCCGGGGGTGTTGGTTTACCTGCTGGAGTCGGCGCAGGCGTTGCCGCTGCTCCTGCTGTTGCACGTGCAGGTTGGAGAGGCGCACGAGCTGGTGAATGGCTTCGTCCACCTCCTGATACAGTGTAGCTGGGCCTGGGCCCTCCAGCCTGGGCAAGGAATGGGGCAGAATGAACCACTGCCCTTGCTTGTCAAGGCCCCGTACCCTGATTCCATCCTTGCCTCCCGACAAGAGATGGCAGAGCGTCGTGCGTCATTGTATAGGCCTGGATTTGAATCCTGACTTTTTCATATACTTACTAACCTCGGCCAAGACATTTAACACTTCTGATCCTCCAAATCCCCATCTGTAATCGTAACTAGCATGAACGGACCTTGTGACAGTTACGAGATAAGTGGCAAAGCATGATATCTTGTCCAGATACGTGCTCAGTAAGAATGATCTGGCAGCTAAGGTTTACCGGCAGCCCTCTGTTGTGTCTCCACCCGCCACGTCCACCTGCCCCAACACACTCGTCCCTCATACTTGCTGCTGTGGGTAGAGCGCAGCCTCATCAGGATGGCTCCCCCATCCTTCTGTAGCTCTGTCAGCCGGGGATCTGCCAGCACCTTCTGCAGCGGTTCAGGCATTCCTTCCGCCTCCTGGGAGCGGGAAACAGTTGACACTTGAGGTTCTACCACAGTCCCCACCCTGTGCCCTTTTGTCCCATCTCATTTCATACCTCTCCCTTTGGTTCTGCCACTGCCTCCAGTTCCGAAATGGCTTGCCGTACAGAGCCCAGCACCCCTCGGCACAGACGACACAGCCTTGCCACTTCCTGAAACACGCACACAGGGATGGAGTCCAGGGATGGTCTAGGTTAAGGAGCCTCGGCTCTAGGGTGGATATGGGGCAGCCCCAGAGACTTTTACAGAGGCAATGCTGACTTCTGCCGCTGACTTTGTTGCTTACTAATCGTATGACCTTGGGAAGGTCCAGAAACCTCCCTGAACCTTAGTTTCCTCAATTATAAAGTCCAGATAAAACCTACGGATTTTGTAAGGTCTAAAGAGATGCTGCTACATAAGCACCCAGCTCAGGCCTGGCACATTGTGCAGCTTAGTAGACAGGAATCTCCTTTCCTCAGTCTCCCTCACCCTAAAAAGCCCTCAGCTCGGCCTATTTAGATCCAGGGCCCACATACACAACTTAGAGGCCATGTTATAGGCCTCCTGTAATACTTGGCTGAGATCATGTTTACACCTCTTTTCTTGAATACTCACAGCACTTAGATTCAGAGAATCAGAGATTACATCACAATGGATGTCCTTTGTGGGTGACAATCCTGAGGCTGGGATGTTGGTGCAGGAAGCAGGTTCAGAAAGGCACCATCACAGGAAGTGGGGTATAGTAACTTATCCAAGGTCACAGGGACCCAGAACCAGACTTCTTGACTCTCAGTTCTTTCCAGAACCCCAATGATGCTATTTCATACTGTTCTCTATGCAGCTTCATGGCCTATTAAGAATTTATTTAAGCCCTGGCTGGTGTGGCTCAGTGGATTGAACCCCAGCCTGTGAACCAAAGGGTTGCTGGTTCGATTCCCAGTCAGGGCACATGCACGGGTTGCGGGCTAGGTCCCCAGTAGTGGGTGTGGGAAAGGCAACCACACATTGATGTTTCTCTCCCTCTCTTCCTCCCTCCCTTCCCCTCTGTCTAAAAATAACTAAAATCTTTATTAAAAAAAAGAATTTATTTAACATACTCATCCCATTGTACATGCACAATATTTTGCTCATGGTTTGTGAGCCTTAAGTATATTTGTTGAATTGAATGGAAGGGAAACCACTTTTTCCCAACTTCCTGGTCGGGTCTCAGATCTGCCACGTCTCCTAGAATGTTCTCAGCTCGGTCATTCCCGGCTCCCAGTGTTCTGAGTGGAGGAGGTGTAGCTTACCTGGTGTATCTCTACCCAGTGGCTTGGAGAGGGCTCCCTGTGACCTCCCAAGTTCCACTGCAGCTCCTCTGGCTTGGCTACTCTTTTCAGATCATTCTCTGACAGCAACTCAGCACCCTGTAGACACGTGAAGGCAGGGGGTCTCTCACCTGGGCATCGCCCTCTAGGGATCCAGCCAGGCTCTTCTCTCTCCACTATTGCGGGGCACTAGGTAGGAGTGAGGGGCTCAAACCTGAAATCCATGGAGCTCAGCTGGGGGGTCATTAAGACTGAGAAGCAGCAGCCGTTGAATGACGGGGGGGTCTCCTGACTCCTGAAGGAAGGCAGAATAACCCTAAGTTGTGGGTAACCAGGTGGCCTGGGATGGCTACTGGGGAAGAGTTAGGATCAGCAGAAGGATCTGTCTCAGGGGGTCGGTTACCTGAAGTTGACTCAGGACGGGAATGAGTGCTGGAGGCAGGGGAGGTGCCTTGCGAAGGTCCAGCAGGATGGACAGCCCCAGTATTTGTAAGTCAGGCCTGTGGGGACAGGAAGAGCCAAAGAGGCTGTGTGTGTCTGTGTGTGTGTGTGTGTGTGTGTGTGTGTGTGTGTGTGTGATGAGGGGAGAGTGGCACAGGGTCTGGCTTTAGTGTTACTAGGTCTCAGAAGTTAGTTCCTGGTACGTTTGGGAGCCAGTGGGCAAAGGCCTGAAGTCTAGGATGTGTGTCCAAGAAGCAGTGTGACTTAGCAATCAGGAGTCTGTATTCACGTGGCTTTGAGTCACAGGATCAGGGCCTAGAAAATTAAGAATTCTATGCTCTAGAGGGTATAAATTCAAAGTCAGCATGCCGCGTGGTTCCTAATAGGTTCTTGGCGATCAATAAATAGTTGTGGAATAAGTGAACGAATGTCCTGGTGATCCAGGCAGTGTCTTAGGGAACTAAAAGTTAGCAGTGTTCATTTTAAGAATTGTAGATATCCTGGAGGTGTGGGGTCAGTCAAGTCAGAAGTCCATGATTTGAAAATCTGAGAGTTGAAGACGTAGATGCCCTAGATGTCAGGAGGTCAGTGTCCTAAGATGAGGTCAGAGTCCTCATGACCCGGGAGGTTAGTGTCCAGGGTGCCAGCAAGGGGCCTCCGTTACCTGAGCAGTGAGTGCAGGTAATGAAGAGCAGTGCTCAGCACGTCTCCGGAGGGTGGGGGCTCCTCAGGAGGGCATGGCGGAGTAATGGTCAGCAGAGCTCGCCCACTCTGGTCGACCCCTCCTGAGGACACAAAATGGCCAGGCTGTCCCGGCTGGGGGCAGGCCTTGGCTACCTCCCATCCACCCTGCTTTTCTCTGCAGCCCACTCCAACTTCTTCTCTTTCTTCGACTCCTTTCCCTTCAACCAGGATGCCCACTGACCAGTCAGCACGAGGAATCCAGATGCCATCAAGTCCCAAGCTATGTCAGGGTCATCAGGGATGGAGACTGGAGGGGACTCTTCTGGGATCCTGTCCCCCTGCACTTCCTGCACATTATCCAGGGTTGGTGCCGGGGGCTCACAGGGGAGCCCTTCGGGACCTGTGGGTCCTACAGAGACACAGACAGAGCTATGGGCCTGACATGAGACCAGGTTCAGCTCTTCCACTCCCAGCCTCTCCTCTGCTCCTCCTCCAGCCCCGTTTCCTACGCTGGTCCTTGCCCCACTGACCTCCCTACCATCTCACCTGCTGCGCACACCAGGCTCACGCCCTTCTGCTCTCGCTCTCTGGCCTCCTCTTCCGTAGGTCCACAGCCTTCCGGGGGCCACGGCTCTTTCTCGTCTGCAGGTTTGAGCTCCTCTTTCAGCTCAGACCCTGGTTTCTCCGAACCTTCATGCGCCTCCTTAACCAGGTTGCTTCCTGGAAGCTCATGCTCATTCGCTGGGGGCAGACTGAAGGCTTCTTGTTGGCTGCTCTCTTCCGTGTCCCCAGAGCTCAGTGGGACAGGAACACTGTCCCCTCCTCGGCTAAGAGCCCCTCTGCCTGCAGCGCGTTTCTTTCTCCTGTTTCCTTTGCCTGTTCTCCGAGGGGTGCCAGGAGGTCCTTCAGCTCCCTGGCCTGCTCCTCCTCCAACCTCCCCAGGCCTCAGGGGGCAAGATTCAGAGGCTTCCCCCAACACCTCAGCTGGGGACTCAGATACTTCCTGGGCTGCTGCCTCTGGGAGGGCCTCAGCTCCCGGGGGAGACCCCGGGGAGGCTCCGCTGCTGCTCCCCTCGCCTGGTGGGCGTGCCCCATCCTGGTCCCGAGGCCCCAGACCCTTCTGGTGCATCCATGCCCGGTGTCTCCGGTGCCGGCCCTTCCCTCCAGCACCCTTTCGGGTGGGTACTGTCCGGGTCCTGGAGAGGCCTGAGGAGCCCTCAGCATCCATGGGGCTCCCCGTCATGGGAAGTGTCACCTCCAGCAGCTCCACGTACTCGCCCTCAGGTCCTTCAGCAGGGGCATTATGCCCATCTCCAGGACTCCTGGTGCCCAGGGCCTCCTCAGGGAGGGGAGGGCTGGGGAGCCCCGGGGGTCCAGAGGGCAGTTCTGGGGGCAGTGTGCTTGGCTGATGTCCTACCATGAGCCCTTCTTTGTGCACAAATCGGGGGCAGATGAGCTCAGCCCAGGGCAGCCGCTGAATTCCAGAGGGCGCGGAGAGCAGGCAGGTACTGAGGCGACCTGTTGGCCGGTCCTTATTGATGCCTTGTAGCCACTCAGGTGTGAATAGGTAGGCGCAGGCTTCATTGGGCACAGGCAGCTCCTGCACACGGCCACCCCCTGGGGCCAGGCACTTAAGTACCAGGCGGGGTGCTTGCGCTGCTGAGGGCACCACTTGCAGGTAGAAGTCCCCTGGGCACAGCAGCTGCCAGGGCAGGGCCGCTAGCTGTACCACCACCTGCTCATGCAAGCAGAGGGGCCAGCCCTCATGGAAGAAGAGGAAACCGCTGTACTGGGCCTGGGAAGAGAGATGGGAGGCTGTGCTCAGGCCTCTGCCGATGAAACCACCAGAAGGGGGCAGTCTGAATGGGACCGTCCTAGACCGGAGTGGCCTTAGGACTGGTAGGTTAGAACCCCAGGGGAGCAGGAGGGGATATCTTGGGCTGTTCATGTAGCAGAGGAAGGGCTTGGGACTGGTCAGTTTTCTGATGGTAGGAAGCTAGTTCCATGTGTGGGAGTAAGAACCGAGTCATTACAAAGACATGGTCAGCAGATGCCATTGTCTTGGAGGACTCAGAGGCTCTTAGGAGGTTTTTATAATTATAGAAGTGAAGGATCTCTGTTGAGCCACATCTGGGGGAGTTAGTATCTTAAGAAATTGATATGAGGGAAAAAAATGTCTGAAATTAGGTGTGGAGGGTCAGGCTGTTTAGGAGTTGCTGTTTCTTAGGGGTCAGTTTTTGGGAAAGATGAGTGTCTGTGTGTGACTATCTGAGGGGCAGTGCCTCTGGAGGGGGGTGGGGATCAGTATCAGGGAGGAAGCGTCTCTGGGTTGGGGGAAGTTAGTTGATCTGGCTAGTCTCTGGAGTTAGGCAGAGGATCTTAAGGGAGTTAGAACAGGGTTGCATGGCCACTCACACAGGCTTCCTGCTGGACCTTGGCAAGCAGGTGTTTGGCGGGCACCAGGAAGTCCAGCGTGTACTTCAGCGCATCCTCTCGGTAAGTCCTTTCTACCACCTGGAACACCTGGCCCAACAGCGTGGGGGCTGTTGCCTCAAAGGGCGGGTACAGGGCGGCAAGCGTGCTCTGCACACAGTCTTCCACTGGCTCAGGCTCCTGGGAGAGACAAGGTCAGACTGCAGATCCTTAGAGATCACCCAAGCATGGTTCCTTGGGAGCCAGGCTGGTATGGGGCTGGCTGTGTCACCCTGGGGCCCCACTGTGTGCACAGAGAGGACTATCAGGAAATGATTGTCCTCTGAATGAGGACAGGATGGGAGTGGGGCTGGGCCAGTCAGTGCACAGGCCTTGCAGTGCACTCCATGAGAGTGCCCTGAGACCTTGGCTTTGGAGCGCCAGGGAGAATTTATTGTGAATGTCTCTGATCAGGGTCATCCCTGGTTCTTGTGAATCAGCGTGATTGCATAGGCCCTCCTCCAGAGAGCAGACAGGCTCCTGGCCCATCAGGGGACTGACTTATGGCCAAAAGCTCTGGAGGGTGGGCCATCCTGCAAGCCCCTCCTCAAAGGGCCTACCATCCAAAGACCTCCATCTTAAGAGGGGGTGCCACCAACCATAAATTATGTGCTAGAGATGGCCACTGGATGGGAAGGAGGACTGGAGGGTGGTCTACCTTGAATCATTTTAGCATCCCTCTCCCCTTTCCCCTCTCCTGGAATGGCCATGAAGCAATCACCCACTGACTCCTGGAGCAGGTGGGATTGGGTTACAAAGAACTGGGTGGGGACAGTTGAAAGAGGAAAACGTCACAAAAGGAACCTGTGGGGAAGGGAGGAGCAGGCTTTGATGGTATGTACTGGAGCTGAAATCTTTTTTGGTTCCAGCAGGACCTCTTTGCCAGTCTCCACCTGATGTCTCAAAGACTCAGCCCTACTTCCTCCAAACTCACCTGCCTAAGTGAATCCATGGGTTCTCTTTCCCTATCCCACACTCCCTCAGGCTATTCTTTTGCAAACTTATTTCTCCTTCAAGATGGCTTTGAAGTTTATTTTATCAGATCTATTTGCTGTAAACGGGCAAGGGGAAGTTCACTGCAGAGTTTTTCTAGTTCTTTGCCTACCCGACCCCCAGCTCTGCCTTTGCCCTGAAGACAAAACTGCATACCAGAGTTGCCTGTCTGTCCCGACCACGAGAAGCTAGGGCAGCCACTCCAGAGAGGGCCATTGAGTGCGTCACACAGAGACCCGGCCCCAAGGTGTGTGGGCGAGCAGACAGACCCCCCAGTGTTCCGGGGACCCGGCCAGCGCGGCGAGCGTGGGTGGGGGGAGGGTGGAGACGGGCGGGGCGGGGGATGGCGGGGCAGAGTGGGCTGTCTGCTCAGAGGCCAGGAACGGGGATCTAGAGCTGGAGCAGCGAGGCAGCTGCAACCCATTAGGGGCGGTGAGCTCATGGCTGAGCGAGAGTCTCAGCCACAGGAAACGACACCGGCAGGAGAGGAGGAGGGGTCTGGGGTGGGAGGCGGCGGGCAGGAGCACAGAGACCAGGCCTCCAGCCGGCCGGGACCAAAGAAGAGACCAGAGAGACTGAGTCAGCTCTCCCTGGCCCAGTTCCTCTTTCTTTTCGCTCCAGCCTCCCTGCCAGGGGGTGCCCTTCCTTTAGTAGAGAAGCAGCCCCGGGAGTGCTCCTCCCCCTTCTCCACTCCCCGCAGGGAGCGCCCCCAGGCAGGGCCTCTCCCCCTCCTCCACTCCCCGCAGGGGGCGGCCCTTGGGCCGCGTCCCCCCTACCCCACTCCCGCAGTGGACGCTCCCTGGCAGTGCCACTCCTGCAGTGATTCTTCAGAGAATACTTCTGGAGTGAAAGTTCCCAGGATAGTGTCCACTGCTGTTGGTATGGGCGTCCCCTTAACTGTGCCCTCCAGCTCCCTGCGCCCTAAGTGGCTGCTGCCAGGGTCTCCTACCCCCCACAGCCAGCTCCCACCAGTGCGCCACCCCCTCCCCCCGCCCGTGCAGCGGGAATGCCCTAGGACTGCTTCTGTTCCCTGCAGCGGGAGCTCAGGGGCACTCCCCCCACTCCCCGCAATCTCTCGTCTGCTCGGGCAGCGTCACGCCTCCAGGCACGGCGAGCCCCCCCCCCCCATTCTGTCCACTATCCTGAGGCAACCTCTCTTCTCCGCGGGAATTTCCCTCTTTGGCTATGTCCCTGGCCCCAGCCCAGCCTCAGCTGTGGCCGGTCCCCCAGGGCCGGATGGGTGGGTCCGGCTCACCGGGCTGGGGACTGGGATGGAAAATGGTAGTTCCAGGCAGGTCAGTTCTCATGACCTGAGGCCGGGCCCCTTCCAGGGCCGCTGCAGCACCCAACGCGCAGAAGGGCCCGGGAGGCGGAGGGAAGATCCGGCAAAGGAAGGCACAGGTCAGGGCAGAGGAGGGCGAGGGGAGCTTTGTGGATTAGGGGCGAGACCAAAGAGAGAATGGGGGAAGGGGCGGGGAAGAGTAGTGAGAAAGAAACGGTGAGGGCAATACCCGGCGGGGGCCGAGCCAGACAGTGGGGCGGACAGACAGATCAAAGAAAAGAAGGGGGGATGGGAGGGAGGAGAGTCCGGGAGCGCTCAACAGTCCAGAGCAGGCGTCAGAGGCACCAGGCTGGGGACCGGCGGTCCAAAGCGGGCTGCACGAAGGCGGAGGGGACCCCGGGGCGGCGACGCGGGACTCACCATGGCTCGGCGCGGGTTCGCGTCCGACTCTGCGGCCGGCGGGCGGGGCCCGGCGCGCCGCCGCCTCCCTCCCGCCGCTCGTGTCTCGCCCGGTCTGGCTAGGGGACAGCTCCGGCCGCGGTGGCGGCTCGGCTCGCTCGGGCTCCCAGGCCGCGGGGCCCCGCCAGGGAGGGTCGAGACGGCCGCCCCGCCCCGCCCCGCCCCGCAGTGCCCGCCTCCGACTCCAAGCCGGAGCGGGACCCCCTGTCGGGAGCCCCCTACACTGACTCCCTCGCCCGCGCGGAGCCTGTCCGCCGCTCCCGCGACTCGCCCAGCCGCTCCGCTCCGCTCTCCCGCAACCGCTTCCTTCTCCCCTCCGCCCTCCTGTGGGTAGCCGCGACCCTCGGAGGCCCGCCTAGCCGAAGATGCCCCTCTTTTCCCGCCACCGCCTCGCTCCGTGCGGGATCTGTTTAGGGACGCTCCAGGGGCTGGGGCGTCCGTGGATTCCCTGGGGTCCCCAGCCTAGGACTGGGATCGCTTGGCGGCCGGAAGCCTCCTGTCTCTAACTCGCCTGGGAATCTCTTCACCCTTCTGTTGCCAGACTTGGGCAGAACCCGGGGCTCGGAGGAGACCCCCCGCCCCCAGGCCCCTGCGCGCCTTGGGTGGAGCGAAGGGCAGGGAAACGGGAGGATTCCTCCCACCCTCCAAGGTCTTGCCGGCCCTCCTCTTTCCCCTCTCTACTCCTCAGTCCTGGAACATTTGGGCTCTGACAATGGGCTCCTCTGTGCGGCCTGGGGAGGGCGGGAGCGTGAGGGGCAATTATGGAGCTGTGCAGGCTTGGGGTGGGCATCGTGGCTGAAGCGGGGAGGGTTCCCGGGATCAGGATCCTCCTGGAAGAGTGGGCGAACTAACGCGAACATGTTTTTGAGTTCCTTGGTCGCTGCCCTATCCCTTCTGCACCCCCTATCTTTCCCATTTCTGCTAGCGGAGGGAAGGCGCCAGAACCCCATAATTTAATGCTGGATATCAAGAGCCTTCTCTTTTGTGCGGTGGCGATAGTCTCCTAGAGCCACTGGGGCTCAGGGCGATGGGGACGGCTATCTGACAAAGTAGACAAAGTAGGGGTAGGCTAATTAAGAAAGTTCTAGCCTCACGCATCAGCCCTCGAGTCTGGATGGAAAATGAAGGCCCAGCGAGGGTCCCCTAGGAGGGACGGGGGAGGCTTAGACATAGTAGGAAGATGTGTTGTCCCTCCTCCAAGCGGGCACCGGCAGCCCTGCAGGGGCAAGTGGGGTGGAGGGTAGGAGTGGAGTGGGTGGTGCTTCCAAAGAGTGGGTGGGCATTTGAGAGGAGAACACAAAGCCAAATACCCTGGCCGGGTAGATCAATTGGTTAAAACGTCCTCCCTATGCGACAAGTTGTGGGTTGGATCCCAGGTCCCGACAGATACAAAAGTCAACCAATGAATTGCGTGAATGAGTGGAACAATAAATGTCTCCCCCCCACCCCCGCACCTCTGTCTCATCAATCAATGAAAAAAGCCAAATAGTTCTCAGAGAGAGTTCTGAAGGCATGTGCCACTGCGGCTAAGGAGTGACGCTTGGAAAGCGTCCTGCCAGGGGATGCAGCTCCTTTGAAGCCAGGAGGTCAGATTTTCTGGGCAGTCCTTGGAAGAGCGGGAGAGGAGGACGTCGCTTAGATGTAACAGCTCTTCTCTCAGCTCCTTAGAAAGTTAAACTCCACCCTCTCTCCACTCCACTGGGTCAGTAAAAGAGGTGAGAGAGAATGTTCTCTTTTCTGAGGCAAGATCCCTCTGCTCCATAGCATCAAAAGATTAATCTAGCGCAGCAAAAGCTAGTGACCATCTTTCCAGCAGAGTTAGAGACAAGGAATTTGAACTCTTTTCCGTCAATGGGTTATGAGGCCCTGAGTCGGGAAGACTCTCCAGCTTCCTTAGGGGATAGTGCCTGGGAACCGGGAGAGTGTGATTTTGCTACCCCCTGGTGTCCACTGGGTAAATGCTGCCCAATAGCTGGTTACAGACGCCAACACTTAGGGAACTTTCTTAAAGGATATGTGGTTGACTACGAACGCTGGTGCAGTCGAAAATCCACATACAACTTTTTACTCCCCTAAAACTTAAGCTGTTTCTCAGTATTGGAGAGGGATTGGTTTCAGGAACCCCCATCAATACCAAAATCCATGGATTCTCAAGTCCCCTACGTAAAATGGCCAAACAATGCAATTGGTCTCCTGCATCCTTAGACTCCCAATCATGGATGGAAACAGTACAGGCACTAATGGAAAAATCTGAGTATAAGTGGATATGGGCAGTTCAAACTTGTGTTACTCAAGAGTCAACTGTATTATGAACCTTATTTACTTGTTTCAAACCCAGCTCATCCATTCCTAGTGTTGAGGCAGTCTGAACTGTTCCTTACCTGGTCTTAAATTCCTTGTACAAATTGTTTGGGAAACAGTTGGTAGAGCCTACGGTTCCCAAATTAGAAAGTGGAATATAAATTAAGCTGGTGGTGGGATTCCATGGACTCCTGGAAAAAAGGAGTGGATCATTTCCCCCCACCATGGGGGTGGGGAAAGAAGAACCATTGAAAGTTTTTGTGCTTGTAGTATGAGGGAATTTGGATCCAGGGTCTGGGATCCAGTTACTCCTTTCCAGGGGTTGTTTTCATCTGTGATAAATTAGGTTTATTTTTTGTTAAGTACAATGGTTAAATACCACTTTCCTAAGAATGCAGGTTCTACCTAAGAGTGTGGTACGTGTTTGTATGTATTACAGAGTGTGTGTTGATGTACGTGTTTTTGGGAGATGTGAAGGGGAAAGATTACAAGGAATTGGAGGCAGGGAATGGAGCATGTTTAGAAGCCCTCTCCTGCATTCACAAACAGTTCTCACCATATTTCATCAATTTCAGATTCTCTGGGGCTTGTCAAGTTCCCATTTTACAGATGAAATTCTGGCTTATTGAAGTTAAATAACTTGCTGTAAACGGCACAGCAGGTGGAAAAACCAGGATTTGATCCCAAACAGCCTGACTCCAGAGCCTTCAACTCTCAACCTAAGTTATGGGGTTTCATCTTAGCTTTCCAGGTCCATAAAAGAAACACTTGGAACTCTATACCACCTCTTCCACCACCTAGCCACCATGTTTAAAAGTGTTAACTTTATTTTGGCAGTAACCAGTTATGAAAAATTGCTAAAAGTGATAGATATGTACCTGTGGATCAGAGAATAAAAGCTATTTTTTTTCTTTAGACTTGTTCTGGAGTGTTATAGTTAAAGTAATCCCCAAGGGATTCCCAATATGATTCTTATAGGGAAGAAGTGTTAGTGTCCTAACACGAGAGCAGGTGAAAGGAGCATTTGTGTCTGTAAGATTTATTTTCTCGTTTATGTATACCAAGAGATACAGCTACCATTGTATACATCGTGTTGGGGCTCTAGGCTGCTCCCTCTTAATCCTCTTGGAGAGTAGCAGCAACTTGGGTTCTGCCTCAGTCCCATGCCTGAGGAAGGGGGAATTAATGAAGGACCACAAAGGGGAATTTTAGGGACCGGAAGGGACAGACTTGAGAGAACCTCTTTTCATTACCTGTGCCTTCCAAGGAAACTGGGGGCCACACCTTAGTTTTTTTAGGATAAGAAACCTGTGCAGTGTGTATACTTTAATTCTAATTTCCCCTTAGTTTTTGTGTTTATTTTATTGGTAATATTCCTTTAAACATTTACAATTTTTTTCGCTGACGTAGATGTCGCCAAAGTCCACGGCACCAACATCTTGCCTGTGTTAGCATATTTGTTTCCACATTGGTCTACACCTTCCCCTCTCACCTCCTTATAAGCCATTTGCTGCACCCTTGCCAGAGTGATCTTCCAGGATCCTCAGTCAGATCACATCAGCCTTTCCAATGGCTCCTCATTTGCATCAGGACTCCTTTTCTGCCTATTTCTCCGGCCTCATTTCTTATCCTGAGTGGGAAGCTACTAGTGACCCTCCAGCGATAGTGGCTTTTCAAGTCTTCAAACATGTCTTGCTTATCCCTAATTTTGGACCTTTTTGCTCACTTTTCTTTCTGCCTGGAGGCCTCTTTGCACAATTCCAGTGGCTGGCTCTCATTCTTCAGTCCTAACTCAAGTGTTGCATTCTCAAATGTCTTCCCTGACCACCTGGCCTAGTGATCCCACTGTACCTCCCAATAACATTATTTGGTTTTTTCTTCACAGCACTTTTCTCTGTTTGACTATGTATTTATTTATTTCCTGTCTCTCATAATAAGTCCACCTTCACCACTATATATTTTAAAATGAGCTCTATGAACTCAGGGACCTTGTCTATTGTGTCACTGTTGTACTTAGATGGTGTCCGACTTGGTCCCAAGAGATATCACCCCTCCAGGTCAAGACTGTAAGGGGAGCGGAAAGCCCCACAGACCAAGAATGGTGGTGGGAACAAGTGAGAAGTAAAAACCAGGAGGGAGAGGGGAGGCTGAGGCTTGGGGTCTGCTGCTTAGTTTTCCTTCTGTAGCCCTCACAAGTTCTTTTTTCTGTCCGTTGGTTGATATTTGCAAGTGGGACTTGTATAGGATGAAGTTCAAAGCAAATATGAAGCAATTTCTGGGCTGGATGTAGATTCACGGGGCTGGGAGACTCTGGGGAAAGCATAATTTGGAGAGGGAGTTCTGGAAAGTCTCCTCATTCACTTATGGACTTTATTGATGTAACCCAATGAAGACAAAGTTTTATCTTCCATTTTCTTCATGTGGCACTGCCCATACATACTTCCACGTGTCAGTATAATTTCTGTGTGTTTGTCTTCAGTGAAAGTGATAACTTGATGCTTCAGTTAATGCATCAAATAGTTCCCCATTTTTTTTAGTCACTCTCAATGCTTTTTTTAAAATTTCATTTTTTCAATTACATTTTAAATATTATTTTGTATTAGTTTCAGGTGTACAGCATAGTGGTTAGACAATCATATACTTTACAAAATGATCCCCCCAATATTTTGGATACCCACCTGGTACCATACATAGTTCATAGAATATTATTGACTATATTCCCTATGCTATACTTTACCTCTCTGGGATTATTTTGTGACTACCATTTTTTACTTCTTAATCCCTTTACCTTTTCCACCCAGCCCCCTCACGACCCTCCCTTCTGGCAACTCTCAGTGTATTTTCTCTGTATCTATGAGCCTGTTGAGAATTTGTATTATTTCTAAATTTTCTCTGTTGCACAAAGAAAAGGATAAGCAGATTTGCATACATTTACCACTCCTCACTTAGAGTTACTTCCATTTAGCCTAGTTTAGCAAGTGGAATTATAGACTCAAACAGTAGGGGCCATTTTATAGCTATTGCTATTACCTAATGAGGCAATACAGGGTGGGACGAAAGTAGGTTTACAGTTGTGAAGCAGTTTATTCTTATATTATTATTCAATTAGTGTATTATTTTCCATACGAACAACTGTAAACCCTCTTTTGCCCAATCCTGTATTAGGAGGGCATAGGTTATGAAACTCCTAAAATATTTAAAAGGTTGTGTGTGAAGAGGAATTGGATTTGTTCTGAATGGCTCCAAGTGATAGGGCATCATGAATTGCTGCAGGGACAGAGATGTAGATTAGGTTCTATAGAGGGGAATTTTTCATATTTAGAGCTGTCTGAAAATGGCACGGGCTGTCTCCTAGTTAGCGGATTCCCAGTCTCTGGAGATTTTTAAGCATAATGAGAGAGTTTTAAAGGAAATTGCTTTATAAACTTTCCAGAGATGTGATCTGTACATTTCCCTAGCCCCGTTCCTTTGCTCTGAAAACACATTTAGTTAAACAAACATTTGCGAAGACCTAACGTGTGCCAGGTATGTCTAGTGGCAGCCCAAGCCCTCGCTGGGGGCCCTTAGCAGTCTCCAGCGGCAGGCAGTCTGGGAGTCACGACAGCATGAAGCCGGCGAAGCGACGCCCCCAGCCTTTAGCGCTGCTGAGCAGGCGGGTACAGATCTATCTTCATTTCTTTAACATCCCCTTTCCTGGACTCATTGTCCACTTACAGGTCTGTGCCCATATCGCACCCATCCTTGTCACACAACCTTTGGTGTGCTGTGCCAGGCCTCCGAGCGCTCCCGAGGCAAACCCGGGACCTCAGCGATTGATTCCAAGTAATTATTATATTATCATGGTTTACTTTTATTTTTGCCAAAACTAATTTGTACTTCAAATGAGGAGTTTTGGTCCCCAGAGAATCAGTAATTGGTGGAATATGATTCCACTAACATAACTTGACCTCCCCAGCATGAACATATGTGTGTTTATACACACATGCACACTCATACATATAAGCAGCCTGATTTTATTGAAAGAACCAGTTGCTTGACAATCTGTTGTGTTTAATTTTTGTTTTTTAGGCTACCTTATTTGGTGATATGTAGTCTCAAAACCCCCGGTGTGACCAGGGAAGAAAAGCCTCTATTGAGGATGGAGATTTAACCATAGTCTCTGAGTTTTACTTTTTCTTGGGGTATATTTTGCTGAATTCCTCTGCAACCACCACACCGGCCTTGGGGAAGCACATCTCCCTTTCTCAGTTCCTCCAGACTCCAACGGGAGACTCTCCTGAAGTTGGCAGGGTGACCCACCTGAAGGCAGCACAGTGCAGGGGAAGGGGGTTGCAGAAGAGAGATACAGTTCCGGCCTTAATTCCGGTGCCACCACTGCCAGCTGTATGCCTTGATCCAGGCTATTGCATCATCAGTGCCCCCCCCCCAAAGCTCAGTAAAAGCAACGAACAAGAGAACACCAGGAAATAAAATCACCAAAGCTAACGGTCATTGTGTAGATGAACACAACACAGAAAGTGGACTGGTTTTGCAATGACAATGTGAGTTTTTTAATATGTACCTTTTGTGCCCAGGAAAGAATATCCAGAGGGCTACTTTGGCTTTTTAACACTGATGTTCCCTGTATTAAAAATAAAAATTAGAAGCCTGGTTCTTCCTTAAGCTTTTTTTAAAATTAAAAATAAAATAAAATAAAAAAACATTATTGATATGAGAGACAGACAGAGAGAGAAAATCGAGCTGTTGTTTCACCTATCCCTGCATTCATTGGTTGATTCTTGTATGTACCCTGACTGGGGACTGAACCTGTAACCTTGGTGTATCGGGATGATACTCCAAGAAAATGAGCCACCCAGCTGGGGCTTAAGCTTTTATATGTAACTTACAAGCAAGTACATTTTAATTTCTTTAAAGATTCGTACTCTTTAAAGGGTTATATTTGATGACTATTTGGTACCATTTATAAATGCAGTTAATAAGACTCTTTTAAACAAATTTAAAATATATTTTATAAATTCAACTTATTTCATGCCCTTGTAAAGTAATTTGGTCACCTGAGCTAACCAACAAAACATTCCTGAATACCTAAAAAGCTCTTACAAATCTAACAATTTATAAATATGGCAGCTCAATTCATTTTTTAAATTTAAATTAAAAACAAGATTTTATTTGTTTACTTTTAGAGTGAGAAGAAGGGAGGAAGAAAGAGAGGGAGAAAAACAGTAAAGCGTGAGAGACAGATACATCTATCCGTTGCCTCTCATACGGCTCCCCCAACTTGGGACCTGGCCTGCAACCCAGGCATGTGCCTTGTCTGAGAATGTAACCGGCAACATTTCAGTTTGCCGGCTGGCACTAATTCACTGAGCCACACCAGCCAGGGCTGGTTTAATTCTTAGGTTTTCTTAAGTGTTCCAAAACTGCTTTTAAAGGAAAGTTCTATTTCAAATCACACGTCTACACCAATTACACATTTTAAATTAGAATTATAAGGCCAATTTTTTACAATAACAGGCTAAATTAAACAATGCAAAAACCTAAAATACCAAATGTGTACAACATCCATAGCATATTGATACTATGTTTGATTTTCTTAAATATTCCATCCTAATTTAAAGTTTTCTGGATATTAAAACAAACTTACCCACTAGGAAATAATTATGTCATCCTAAATGGCTGGGAAGCCCCTTCCCAAATGACTTTTCGGAACCAGGTCTTCAGTGGCCCAGAGAGTATAACCAGCAGAGATTTGTCCCAAGGCTTTCAGAAAGCTCTTCTCAAGCCCCCAAGAGTCCCACTGAGCCCTCTTTTACAGATGCTGTATCATTACTCTCTGAATGAGCCAATTTCGCAGCCCAAGGCCCCTAGATTCAAATTACACTCCATCTAATGCTTCAACCTACACACGGAAGTCAGAAACTCCTACCCAGGTTGCTATGCCACTTGCTTGGATATAATTAATCTATTTAAGGATTCATTCTATTTTGAATTCTTTCCACACTCTTTCCAGCCTCTGGGGCCACAACTCCTACAGATGGTTGAATTTCTCCTAGGGTTGCCTACCTCTGGTCATAGACCTAATGTTACACAAGAGACATTTAACGGGAAGATTAACATGTAACAGAGGCTTTGGGTTAGGATGAATGAAACTCTGGGGAAGGTGGGAGAAAAAATGTAATGGGATTCATTACATTCCTCTGTTATTTGTTATGTTTCAAATGTATTATTTTTACCTGCCTCCAAAGCTAGACAGTGAATTTTTTTTAATTAAAGATTTTATTTATTTTTAGAGAGAGGGAAACAGGGAGAAAGAGAGGGAGAAAAACACTGATGTGTGAGAGCTACATTGACTGGTTGCCTCTCGTACCCCCCGCCCCCACCCATTGGGGGCCTGGCCCCCAAGCCAGGCATGTGCCTTAACTGGGAATCAAACTAGCAACCGTTTGGGTCTCAGGCCAGCACCCAGTCCACCAAGCCACACCAGCCAGGGCTAGACAGTGAATTCTTGATTGTAACAGCTTAGGTGTGTTTGCCCGGCTCCAAATCATAGCCCCTACAAAGCCATAACATGCATTGGGCACTTATTAGGAACCCAAGTGATATGTAGAAAAAAGAAAAGTCAACAACAACTGTGCTCCCTTAAGGCAGTACCTGGGATAGGTGGGGAATTACTGGAGAAACAAACAAAAAAACAAATACACAAAATGACTTGACACAGGTGTCTGTTAGATTTGGACCTTGAATGATGGGATATGATGTTTCCACTAGCCAAGTCCGAGAGACTGCAGGAGCAGGGGCAAGTTTGGAAGCCAGGCAGATCTGAGTTCAGTTCTGAGTGTTTTTCTTAAGATGCCTGAGGCACATTGAGGAGGCTAGTAACAGTAGGTAAATGGAGATATGTGCCTGGAATTGGGGAGATCGGGGCTGGAGATAGGCTTGGGGGGCAAGTGACAGTTGAAGCCATGGAAGTGTACCAAGTCACTCAAGAAAGAGAGGGCAGTGTGGACTAAGAATAGGACCCCGAGAAACACCATCATTTAAGGTGCAGACAGAGGAAGTGGAAACTGCCCACAACAGCGGGGTAAAGACAGAGGAGTAGAAGAATGTTGTTTGTCGCTCACCTCCAGTCTGTCTTCTTTGGTCAGAAGCACAGGGGTGGGTAAGATAGTGCTACTGGTGGGCAGAGAGTGGAATGGAGAGGCCTCCTGAGTGCTGTGCGGAGCTATATTTGGGGTGGACAGTGTGGATGTGGCGGGCAGCAGGAGCTCTCTCTGCCCTAGATCTCTTTTTCTAGAAAGCAGGGAAGGGGGCTGGGAGTCAGAGTTTTTGGATTCTGTGCGTTCTCTGCCACATCATATTTCACTGATCATCCTTCCCTTATTCTGAGCCCTAGTCTGTGTACGAAATTCTTCCTAAATGTGGGGAGGGAGGTGTGTGGAGGAGGCAGAGTCAGTAGAGGCAAGGAGAGGGGCTCCCTTGCTATGTGTGTGTATGTTTGTGTGTTGTGCACATATGTATACATGTGTGAGTACATATTTCTATGTACGTGTGTGTATGTCTTATGTTGGTATTTATGTGTGTTTCTCTGTGTGAGTATATATTGAGATAAATGTAGAAATTGAGGGGAAGCATTGAGAAGCTTTTGCGCTAATTTTATAGAGTGATTTTATGTTAATTGATCTAATAATATAAAATTTGACCTTGCGTTTTCTATATCTGTATGTTCTATTTTATTTTATTGTATTTTATGGAATTATCGGTCTGAGGCAGATTCGCCTATAAAACTGCTCCTTCACCACAGTTAGCTAGTGAAGCACTAATTAGGACCAGATCAAAATTCTTGGAAAGTCTTGGTTCTGAAATTCCCAAGGAAGAGAAATTCACTTGCGAAGCCTGCGGTTCCTGCTCTGGATCATATCGATGAGGCATGGGGTCAGGTGTTGAGGACAACACAAGGGGGCCAGGCCTCAGATCTGACGGACGCCCCAGGGCTTAGCCTGCTCTTCTCTTCCTTCCTCTCCATCACGTGGGATGGGGTCACCAGGCACTTCTCACGGGGGCGGGCGGCAGAGTCCAGGCGGCCCCTCCAAGCCCGAGCCTGTTGAGTGTACTGCCCTTCCTCCAGTCTGCCAGCCAGGTGAAGCTGATGCCTCACAGAGATAAGAAGGGGGTTCCAAACCTCCATACTTTGCCCCAGACAGTAACATGCCCTCAGTCAGGAAGAGCAGTCTTTTACTGAGCCAAAATCAGACACATAATCGTCGCAGATATTCCTGCCCTCCTTCCTTAGATAATCTCCCCTGCCTGGGATCCCTCCGAATTGTCTAACCACAGCCCTTCTAAGGCCCTGACCTTAGTTTGTATTTGTAATTTTATATTTTTCTTTTTTAAAATAATCTCCCAAATCATATATGCCATAGACCCCATAAAACCTGGACCCACGCTGCTGACTGGGATCTTTAGGGCTGGAGGGGCCCCATGGTGTCACACACCCAGAAAGCAAAGTAAGCAGCCGTGTAGGGCTACAGAGAACCGCCTCGCTTCCCTCATAGTTTCAGGCACCCATAAATGCCCTCTGGAATTAAGAGTATGTGCAGTTGGGTGTGTGGGAGAGAAGTGGTATTTGCGAAGAGGCTAAGGATTAGAAAAGAACTCAAGGGAGGAAACTCAGCAGCAGCGTCAGGAGTCCGCAGAGCCTGGGGTGAGGCACACACCTGGCCTTCGGTAACACTACCCAAGGGCACAGGAACCGGCAGGTACCTCGTGCCATCCTGTTATGGAGGATCACGGCCACAGTAAAGACTGCTTCTTCTTGTACCTGCCATCTTGGTACCTCTCCAAAGGGCGCTCACACATGGCTAGGGACACAGGCTTCTGGCTCTAGTGGCAGCTTTCATGACCGTTCTTGCAGGCTATGTTGGGGACCTGGCAGGTGGTGGCCACATTGGAGAAGGATTCATGCAGGGAGGT
This sequence comes from Mormoops blainvillei, assembly GCA_004026545.1. Lineage (NCBI taxonomy): Eukaryota > Metazoa > Chordata > Mammalia > Chiroptera > Mormoopidae > Mormoops > Mormoops blainvillei. The sequence goes on from PVJD01008974.1 coordinate 37,616, forward strand.
TTTGAGGCTCTTGCAGTGTTTCATGTGCTTGTTGATGTTGCCCATCGCCCTTTTGCGTCCCTGGGGGCTGGGTTGCACGTGCTGAGCTGAGGTCATGTGTTTGGGCTTGGCGCTGACTGGGACCTCGGCCACCCACAGCCCCTGCAGCAGGAGCACTGGCAGAGGGCAGAATCCTGCTCTGGCTGGTGCCATCTCTCCTAAGTGGGACAGTGGCACAGGGGAAGAGTTCAGTGGGTGCGTAGGTCACCATGGAGAATGGGGGTTCCACTAGCTCTTCTAAGAATTTCATACCCTCAGTTAACCATTGCAGGGCTCCTGCAGCCTCGACTATTTAAGAACACCATCGACATTTTATTGTTTAGTTTCAGAAGGTCATGTGTCTTTCTATGTTCCCAATAATTATTTACATTGTTTACCCCTCAAAAGAATTGTATGAAGTGAATATGATTACTTTTTAAATATATGAGCAAACTGAGACTCAGAAAAGTTAAGGAATTTGGCCATCATTAACGCAGCTAGGGTGTATCAAATACAGGATTTTAATCAAGGCCTCTTGGCTTCCAAAGCCCCTATTCTTAGTGTTTCTTGTTTGAAACTCTGAGAAGTCAGACCACAAAAGGAAACTAATCTTGGAAGAAAAATAGGCCACGGGTCCATGCCTCACTCTCCTGGCCTAGCTCAGGCATTTCTGAAAGAGTCAATATTAAGGTTGTAGAGTCGGGTTAATTCCTGTCTATTCTCACTGAAGCTGGATAAACAGTCACTCCCAGCAAGGGAATCACTGCTCCAGCCAGCAAAGCAGGGTGGTGAGTTGGGTTCTTTCCACGGCTGACGTTTTACCCTTTTGGAGAAAATTGTAGGGTGATGGAAGGTCAGAGCTGGAGGAATCCTGAGAGATCATCTCAATCAACTCTGTATTTTGCAGATGCAGGAGTGGGAGGTCCTGAAAGAGGAAGTGCCCTTCCCAGGGCCACCAGATGAGTGGCAGAGCTGGGGCCATGAGCTTCCTGACTTTCAATCCATCCCTTTGGTCTAGTGCCAGGTTGAAAGGGGAAGGAGAAAGTTTTTTCCATGGACACGGAGCACGGTGAGTGTGTCTCTGTTTGTGGTTTCAGTGGTGTGTGAACATTGCCTCGATAATTCTCTCTTAATCCTTTTGATAACATTTAAGAGAAAGTCTCCCAATAAAGTAAGAAGGTAAATTCTTTGTTTCTCCCCACTTCCCCAATAGAGACAACAGGCCACAGGCTGAGTTTTCGCCTGAAAACAATTCTGAATAGAATTTTTAAACATTGGAGACATTTATTATATTTATTTTTACTTCTGTTTATTAAATAACCCTCATATTCCTTGAAATGTGGTGTCACCTAGCTTCATTTTCAAGGTATTATTTGAATTAAATGAGTGCATATTTATTGAGTAAATTTCAGTTATATCTTCCTGGCAGCAAGTGGGTATTGCAACTATTGTCAAAGGAGGAAACAAATGACTTAAGTTGGGGATCTTGATTTGGCTACAGCCTCTCAGGTCCGTGTTGATGTGTTAGACCCAACCCAGCATCTCCACCTCTGGGATCTGTGTGACTTCACTGTCTTTGAGATAAAATGCTCCTCAAAGTGACAAAAATCACTTAGGTTTATATGATCTGCATCTCCAGAGGGGAAACTTCTGAGAAGTTTGTCCCTTTGCTTCCAAGGTGGAGCCTGGGTCATCAACAGAGCTCACTCTTTCCACTGTGGGGATCCCTTCATGCACGCCTCCCACAAAGTTAATGGTTGATTCTTGAACGCAGGAGGACATTATCCAGCAAGGAGCTGACTTGGGTCCCAGGGAGCAAATGTATTTACCCAGGAAGTTGTGTCTCTTCTGCAGGCTCTCAGCAGAGCCTCTCTCACTGGGATGGAAGGATTGCCAAGTGATTATTCATTAATGGTGGAAGAGCCAAGCTGTGGAGTGGGGGGGTGCGGATGGAAGCAGGAGCCACGGCTGGTAGAAATATTTGATGCCCACCAAGATGACTGACCACAAACTTTGCAAGCTCCGAGTCCAGGTAGGTTGTAAACATGCTTTCCCTCAAGTGGGTGGTGACCCTGCAGCTGGCCAGTCTCACTCAAGGAGGCCCGGAGAAGGGGTTTCTTTGATTGTACATTTGACCCCAGTCATTCATCACAAGTCTTCCCAACTGCCACAGTCTCAGGGGTGTTTTATACGTTAAGCAGTACAGGTTCAGTGACTAGGGTCTGGGATGTTTTCACGAGTCTATGACATTTGAGATGGGAAAAAACCTTGGCTCCAATACTGGAAAAGGAACTGAAAAATCCAATTTAATGTTTTTAACTTACCAGCTACCACATCAACACAAAGTAGATTTATTTATTTATTTATTTATTTATTTATTTATTTATTTATTTATCCTTAGGGGATGCTTCACGACCTTGCGCGTCATCCTTGCGCAAGGTCCGGGCTGATCTCTGCGTCATTCCAGTTTTAGTACATGTGCTGCCTTGGTGAGCACGATTCTCTTTATTTTGAAATTTGGCACATGCAAGGTGTTTATTACTTTGTAGAGAAAGCTTAGGTCAGATTTTCTTATTTTACAGGAAGTCACAAGTAGCACGATGGCAAAAGGAACTGTGCCAATCGTTAAGTTCCTGTCGTCAAATCATTTCAGAAGTAAGGCTTATTAAAAATCATTTCAGCTACATTTCTGTGAGGATGATATCGAATGAGGAGTATGTGTTTTACGTGTTCAGAGTGGTGCAATGAAGTATTTATGTTGCCTAGTAGGGTATGGAGGTATTAGACATGGCCCAAGACATAATGCACACCGTGCTCTGCAAGGGTCATGTCAACCCTGGAGGGGGGGCGGGGCTCTACAACGGCAGCAGAAGGAAAGCGATAGCACCATTTATGAATGTAGACTATGTGCTTGGCGCAGTGCTGGTTCATAGCATTAAAAAAGTGCTTATTGTATGCCAATGTGTTGTGCTTTATATATCGCTTTATATACAGAACAATATTATGCATTCCATGCTATTAGCCCCATTTTACAGAAAAGGAATCTGAGGCTTAGAGAAGCTAAAGTCACAGATTTAGTAAGTGGCAGGGTCAGGAATGAAAATGAGGTAGATCTGGTTCCAAAGTTATGTTGTCCTTCTCTGCCACACTGCTTTCCTGTTTATTAACAGTTACCTTATGGGCTGGGAGTCACCTTGTGATCAAATTCTGTTCTAATAGACTAGCCTTCCTTTTGTCTGCTGGACATGTTTTTCTCCCTTCAACTTCTGGGTTTTTTTTTTCTCTTTCCTGAGAGCCCTCCCTCAAACATTATCTATCCTTCAGAGCTCAGCGGTATCGTACCATCTCGATCATTTTTATGAGCCTTCCTGTGCAGCTTGACCTCAGGCTAAACCCTCTGGGACATAACCTCCTTCAGCGTTGACTCCTGGTGCCACTCATTTGGGTACCTCATTTTGATTTCATTCTTCTGTGAGTATCCAGTCTGCCCAACTAGATGGTGAACTCGTGGCTCGGGAGTTTGGTCTGTTCATGTTTTTCTGTCTCCAGAGCGCCAGCACACTGATAGTGACTGCATCATCAACGCAAAGAGTTTCAGTGTAATAATTTCTCAAATGCCTCCTGGTTCTAACTCTCTATGGAACAAGGAGAAATGTCCAAGTGTTAGTAGCCAGATTAGAAAGTAAGGAGAGGCCTTACAGGGAAAGCCCTAAGGTGGCTCAAAAGAGAGGCAGTAGATAATAAGCAATGATCCCTAAAGACCAGTTTTTTAGGAGGGGTGGGTGAGAGTGCCACGGAAGTCTGTCTGGGTTGCTGGCCTGAGGGACAGAAGCACCACGAGGCAGTCTTTGAACTACAAGTGCCACCCGCAGGATGACTGGCAGCCTTCACCCTGCATACAGCCTCCTGGTGGTGAGAGGCAGGCCGTTCAGGAAACGCGGCAGGGGCGGGGAGTCCTGGAGGAGCTGGGCTGGTGCAGGATGGGTCAGGGCCACTTCAAGTGACCAGGAGCAACTAGGGAGAAAATGGGAACAGGTTCAACTGTGACCGATAAGCTGAAAGCTACGCTGCTCTGACAAGGTACTTAGGGCGGGGCTTGAGAAGAACTGTTGCTGGTACTGTTTTCTGTGGGTGCCGGGGCTGTGCCAAGCTGGGATGTGGAAGGCTTGAAGTGAAATTCACCGAGAGAAAAGCCGAATGAGGGTAAAACACTGGCTCCAGGAGGCAGGCGGCTGCTGATAATATTCTTTCTCAGGGCACAGCATGGAAGATTTTCAGCTGTCTACCAAACGGCTCCCACCTCCACGAGGTGGACCACGCGGGACCAGGACAGGTGACTGGAAGGAGCACTCCTAACAACGGGTTACGCGGACATCCCTGCAATTGACCGGCGCTGGCTGCGCAGCACGACTGCAATGCTAATTCAAAAATAAAACCGAGCGTCTGAATATTTAGCTCCCCACTTTGTGAGTATATAGAGCAGTATCCCTGGGAGAGAGAGAGGAGTGGAAAAGAAGAGCATAGTGCAAACAGAACGGAAGTCTAGGAAGCTTAGAGGCAAGCTCGGGACGGCGAAGCCCAGAGGGTAAGATGGACGAGAGGACTGCAGGGCAGCGTCCTGCTCCTAAGTAGCTCTGGAGAACAGCAGGGCTCCCTTGCCCTACCTTCCGTGAATGTCCTCCTTGGTCTGCTTGTGTGGATCTGAGGTCTTGGCGATGAGTCAACAGCTTGGGCAGGGGAGCAGGTTGGTCTCAGGCTGAGGTAGGAACCTCGTCAGAAACTTCCACGGGGAATCTCTCCGAGAGCTATTTTCCTCCAAGAGGGGTCCCTGGCTCTGAAGGCCCATGGCTGTGAGATATCCTGGATTCTGAACTCCGAGCCTCGGAGCTCTGTCATGTGGAATTCAGCTGCCACACTCCTCCTGGAAAGGCTCATTCTGTACCCAAGTTCATTTTTCTTTACTGTGTAGCTCTTTGGGAACTTCTCAGGGAGCCGAAGACCACTGCGACCTTGCCTCAGGGGGTGGCCTGTCTCCCCTTATTCCTGACTGTAAGATCTGTTCTCAAGGAGAGGATACAGTCTCCGTTCCAACCAGAGGTGAGGCATGTGGCTCTCCTCACCTGGGTTTTGTGGTCTTTAACTCACTACAAGCCTGCGTGCAGCATCCGGACCTCCCAGGGATGACAAGGACAGCCATAATAAAAACAGTCATAGCTACCATTTCCCAGGGTTCTCTGTTTCAATCACTATTCCACTTGCTCTAAGTCTATTTTCTCTTCTTTTTTTAAAGTATATTTTATTGATTATGTTATTACAGTTGTCTCAATTTTCCCCCCTTTCTTCTCCTCCACCCTGTAGCCCCTTCCCTCCAGCAATCAACCCCCTTAGTTCATGACCATCGGTCGTGCACACAAGTTTTTCGGCTTCTCTGTTTCCTATACCCTTCTTAACATCCCCCTATCTGTTTTGTACATACCAATTATGCTTTTTAATCTCTGCACTTTTCCCCTGTTCTCTCCCTTCCTCCTCCCAGCTGGTAGCCCTCCAAATTATCTCCATACTTATGATTCTGTTCCAGTCCTGGTTGCTTAGTTTTTTTCTTTTTCTTTCTTTTCTTTCCTTCCTTCCTTCCTTCCTTCCTCCCTTCCTTCCTCCCTTCCTTCCTTCCTAGCTTTACTTTGTCTGGGAAGCACTTTGTCCTTCCATTCTCAATGATGGCTTTGCTGGGTAGAGTAATCTAGGTTGTAGGTCCTTGCTTTTTCATCACTTTGAATAATTCTTGCCAGCCCCTTCTTGCTTGCAAAGTTTCTTTTGAGAAATTATATGAACTCCTTTGTAGGTAACTCTCTGCTTTTTTCTTGCTGCTTTTAAGATTCTCTCTTTGTCTTTAACCTTTGGCATTTTAATTATGACGTGTCTTCGTGTGGTTCTCTTTGGGTCCAACTTGTTCGGGACTCTGTGCTTCCTGGACTTACATGTATATTTCCTTCACCAAATTAGGGAAATTTTCTTTCATTATATTTTCAAATAAGTTTTCAATTTCTTGCTTTCCCTCTTCTCCTTCTGGCATCCTTATGATTTGGATGTTGGCATGTTTGGCGATGTCCCAGAGTCTTCTTGTACTATCCTTGTTTTTTTGAATTCTTGTTTCTTCTTTTTGTTCTGGTTGAATGTTTATTTCTTCCTTATGTTCCAAATTATTGATTTGAATCCTGACTTCCTCCCTTTCCCCACTGGTTCCCTGTAGATTTTTCTTTATTTCACTTAGTGTAAACTTCATTCCTTCCTTTACGTTGTTGCTGTACTCAGTGAGTTCTTTGAGCATCTTAATCACCAGTGTTTTGAACTCTGCACCTGATAGGTCGGCTATCTCCATTTCACTTAGCTCTTTTTCTGGGGTTTTGTTCTGTTCTTTCATTCGGGCCATATTTCTTTGTCTCCTCAGTTTGGCAGTCTCCCTGTCTTTGTTTCTGTGTATTAGGTAAAGCTGCTTTGATTCCCTTAAAAGGCACCCATCTGGATGATTGTGGCTTCTTTAAATCCTTGGCTGTCAGAGTCCCATACAGTTTGATTTTCTGACAGTTCTGGGTGTTATTTGTTTTGAGATTTAGTTGTAGTTCTTTTTGTGGTTGTCTGAGGAAGTGAAGTGTGTCTATCTATGCCTCCATCTTGATTGGAAGTCCTGTGTCTCCTTTCTCTCTCTCTCTCCCTCTCTCTCTCTCTCTAGCATGTAAAGGAGCTTCCTACTGCCTTGGCCCCATGATTATCTTATTTCCCTCACTCGATTCTTGAAGAGAAATACTGGTCAGAGACATACCCATGGAGGGAAAGTTAAGAAAAGCCTCATCGCCCTGGCCAGGTGGCTCACTTGGTCGGAGCATCATCTTGTACACCAAAAGGTTGCAGGTTTGATCCCCATTCAGGGCACAAACCTGGGTTGAGGGTTCAATCCCAAGTCAGGGTGTATAAGGGAGGCAACTGATGGATGTTCCTCTCTCTCTCCCCTCCTTCCTCTCTCTCTTTAAAAATCAATAAATATATCTTCAGACGAGGATTTTTTTAAAAAGTAAAATTAAAAAAGAAAAGAAAAGAAAAACCTCATTAAGGCCAGTGTATCCTGCCCTAGGCTGAACACTGAAGTGTGTCCAGAGTACACGAAGCCACAAGATACATCTCTCTTAATTTTATTAAAACTGTTTTTTGGGGAGGGGAAGTAAAGCATTATTTTTACATAAAGTAAGACTGTATGATGGAGTATTCTGAAATATTCAAATTGCTTTTTTTTTTTTTAAACAATTTACAATTTTTTTTTGTCTGACCTCGAGTCTTACTTTATCTACTCTTGGCTAGGAGCTTTTTTTGGCAAGGAAAACGAGGAAGAGTTTGGTCTTCCTTGCTTAAAGTTTTTGTTCTGTCACGGAAGTCAGGCCTGCTCCATCCATCACATGTTGCGCCACTCAATATTTGACACTACAATAATAAATATAGATGATAACACCTCTCAAACTTTTCCTACATGCCAGCCACTGTGCTCAGTGCTTTAAATATAGTCACACTTAATCTACATAATATTCCTATGAAGCAGGCTACCTTTATATAGATGAGGAAATTCCCATCTCTCTAAGTCAAGAGGACATTCCATCATAGTGAGTATTTCCATTATGGGTAGACATCTTCCCTTACCTCCGCTCTTGTGAACTGTGGACCTCCTTTGAAGCCTTATGAGCAATACTTTCTCATGCCCCTGTGGCTTCATCGATTCTCTCAAGCTTACTTTGACATCCTGCACAGGTAAACATCCTGCTAAGAGCTGCAACTGCTCTTTCTACCTCTCCATGGTGAAATGACGGTAGGAGGAGGACTTTAACAGAGTAAGGATCTGAAGTCTTCGAAGCTCTTTCGGAAGCCCAGTTGTGTGGGAGCATAGGCGAAACGTGATGAAATGGGCCAAGGCTCTCTCAAAGAGAAGGCTTCCTAGATGTTGCTGCTACTGGTCTGTTTTCTGTGGCCATAGCTCTAGGGTTATCCCCTGGAGCCATAGACACCGTGAGGAGGGCCGAATGAATCAGGGTGAGAAGGGTCCTGATCTCAAGGGCATTTCCTCTGGCTATAGCCTGCCCTTAAGATCAGGATGCTTCTCACTCACATTAACTCAGTTGACCCTCTTCATAGTGTCTATGGTTTATTGACTTAAGAGTGTGGAGACTTCTAGAGAACTAGTGTCAAGTAGAAAAGTCTCCTACCTAATCTCAGTCTCACTCCTAGGAAAGCTCATCACATGATAGGAAGTTAGACAGACATGAGCAGAGCAAGGAAAATGGGCCAGGTACAGAAGGCCACCAGGGTGGAAAGCTCTGGGTGCCTAGCAACAGGCAAAACTGGAAAAACAAGGACCTCATCCCCAGGGTAACCTTTCCTCCCCTAGTCTATCACTGGTCACGTGGTTTAGACCCCCTGACCTTTCATATTGCTGGTGATGCGGTTGGGACACTCCCTTGACCTTTCCTCCCCTGGCCTGTTGCTAGCTTTCCAGGTTAGATCCTCCCCCCAACCTCATACAGGGGGAACAGACAAAGGAGCCAGAGAAGAGCCCTTACACATTACGCCCCCAGGACAATGAGGTTCTGCCTGCATCAAATACATTTAGACTTCAGTTGTGTTTCAACTCCAGGCCCAGAAAAGCAATAAAACTAGACACGCAATGCCACAGATGACATCAGAATCAGCTGTACTGACTAATGACCCTTGCTTTGGCATCACTCAATCAGTAGAGACTATGACCCTGAGAGGGCACACCTGAAAAGCTGATGAATATTCTATTGGGGTCCTCCCCTGAGACCTCCAGAAAAATACCCCCAAGCCAGAGGACCCAACATGGCTCTGTCTAGGGAGCCAGCCCACCTTTTCCCACCCCATTCCCTACGGGCACATTTTCTTTGCCTCTCTCTTTCTCCCAGGTTCCAAGGGCCCTTCTTTTGCCACTGTAACTTGTTTCCTGAGCCCATTTCTTTTACCACTCACTTCTGCCTCTGTGACTTTCTTTCTAAATAAACTTCCTCTTATAGTTTGAGTCTTGGCTCTGAATTCTTTCCTAACCAGAACTCAAGTACCGAGGTTGCTGAACCAAGGTCCGGTCTGACTTCACTGTTCTAACACCTGGTGCCGTTCATGCTGCCAACAATTCTAGCACCAGTTCTAAGTTTTTAAAAAAAGATTTTATTTTATTTTCTGGAGAGAAGGGAAGGGAGGGAGAAAGAGAGGGAGGGAAACATTAATATGTGAGAGATGCGGATTGGCTGCCTCTTCCTTGTCCCTAACTGGGGACCCAGCCCTCAACCCAGGCATGTGACCTGACCCGGAACCGAACAGGTAACCTCCTGGTTTGCAGACCAGCCCCCCAATCCACTAGGCCACACCAGCCAGGGCTAATTTTTTTTAACTGGATTTCTTTTCTGTTCCTTAGGGCCAAGTTGAAGTAATTCTTTAGAGATTACTATACAAGGTCGGGTAATACTTTCCTAGATACCTTCTTTACGCTCCCACCTCTAGCAATAGAAATGCCTCCCAACTAATCAGTCTCCTCTTCCTATTTTTCAGTTTTCAGATAGTAATACATTAGGTTCAGCCAGTGCTGGTGTTTGGCTCAAACCTATTATTTATTTTGGACTTCAGCTTTGACCTTTGGAAGGCTGAGTAGCCAAATGCCTATTTCAACATTATTCCTGGCATTCCTAAACTTGGCTGTGATCAAGATCATATGAAGGAATGAGTGACTGTCAAACATAATCAGTTAAAATATCAGTAATGAGAAAAAGGCAAGTCATTTCAATTTATTATTAATATCTGAACAGTTGCTGTCAAATAGTGGTAAACATTCTAGATGAAGCTTGTAGTGAAATTTTTCTAATAAACTTTTAAAAATGTTGAAATTCTATCACTCAATGGAAGTATAAATATATATTATTTTAAGAAAAATGCTATAATAAATTAATGGTTATGAAATCTTACATTGGACACAAAACAATTATTAAGAATTTTCACTTGGTTAAACGTCAGGAAAAATTTTAAAAATTAGGAAAATTAGTTGACAATGTAAATAACAGGACAGAGTGTATTGGCTGGATAACTTTGGGGAGACTCATATATGCTTTTTGAGCCAAAAGTATTTATAACAATTTAATAAATAATACAAGTACTATTTAACAAATAGTACAAGGCAGAATAATAAAAGTTAGATCATAACATAATTCTGTCTATAATTTCATTATATCATAATCTTTGTGGAATTGATTACTATATTAGCACTTATCATGTTAAATAAAGTAATCCTTAAGAGCCATACTTTTTAGAAGGATTATTTTTATTGAGGTGTAATTTATGTACTGTGAGTACACAAATCTTAAATGTACAGCTCAATGAGTTTTCACAAAGTAAACATATCCAGACCCAGTAAGACCGTGTTCAGCTTACCTTTTACCCCTTCCCAAAGTGCATTTTATCTTTGTCACCACAGATTACTTTTTAATTATGTTTAATTTTTAGTTTTTTAATAGTGCTTGGGTCAAGAGTCTTTCAGGAAAAAGTCCCCTTTGGGCCCTGGCTGGTGTGCCTCAGTGGGTTGAGTGCCAGGCCTGTGAACTGGTAGGTGGCCAGTTTAATTCTTGGTCAGGGAACATCTGGATTGCAGGCCAGGTCCCCAGTTGGGAGCGTGCAAGAGACAACCAATTGACGTCTCTCTCCGTCTCTTTCCCTCTCTCTAAAAAATAAATGGTCTTTAAAAAAAATTTATGTAAGTCGTATCGGGAAATTCTTCTCATTTTGAGAGGACGCATTAAAGGCATAATTTTAATAAATTCAAAATTTTGCGAGGAGGATGTCTTCAAAACCATGATATCATTGATAGAGAATATGTGAAAAGTTGTGGGGAAAAAAGAAAGTGAAGATAATAATCCGCTACTCCCAAGTATCTTGTACCTTAGTTGAAAATCTATTTAGAATGTTAAATATATAGGGTAGTGACCATAGGATATATAGATTTTATATTCTGCCATTTGGCCACAATGTATATTTCATGTACCTCTTTTTTCAAGCCTCTGTGATGTATTTGGTGCATCTTTACTTTCAAGACTTCGCTTATTGGGCCTACACTCTGCTTGAATTGTTCAATGGTCTTTGCTTCTCTCCTTTCTCTTGACCATCCCTTCCTTACCTTCTCTCCTTATCGTGTCAATCCACCCAGCCCCCCTAACAGGACTCTGCCTGCAGGCTTGTCCTCCAGCCCACTCGCAAACGTGGCACAGCAGAAGAAAGCCCTCAAGGAGAACCGAGTGCAGCATTTGTTCAGTGCAGTGTTTTCCAAAGGTGGACATGACTGGACAGGGATATTTCTATCACTACTACCATGGCTACTACTAGTTATTATTGTTGAATGCCTAGCAGTGCCTGAGGCTGACTAAGGCTTTGTAAATGTCATTTCTAAGTCTCCAGGAATCCTGTCGGATAGGCGGTATTACTCCCGTTTTGCTATGTGGAAACCCAGCTGCAGAGAGGTTCAGTAGTCAACCTGAGGTCACATAGCCATGACTTCCTGAGCCCAAATTTACACCCAATTCTATCTGGCTCCAAAGCTTCCTCTAACTCTGGTAAGAAGCAAAGGAGCGCTAGAACTGTTCGGAGGGATAGTCAGAGAGTAGACTTCCCAGCTGGGCGCTGAAGGAGGGTAGGTATGGGCAGGTATGGACAGGGTGCCATCTGCCTGGGGCTGAAATAAAGGGAGAGAGGAGGGGCCGTTCATGGTCAGAGCTGCAGGCAATGCGGGGGAGGCTCTCAGCTCTGCTCACCAGGGAGGGGGAAATGGTATCTGCAGCCCAGGGGCACAGGGAGGTGGCATTTTCACATCTCAACCCCAACTGCGTGGGCTGGCTGCCAGAGTGGAGAGCCAGGGCAGCACTGGGGAAGGAGAGATGATTATCAGGAGGAAGGAAGCTCTGGCAGCTCCCGCCAGCCTGTTTGTGACAAGCAGGCTCTGGACCACGGAAGTCCCTTGAGGTCAAGGGAAATGTGACCTGAAGCAGAGCTGAAGCTGGGATACTCCCCTCGCTGTAGGGGAGTATCCCAGCTTCAGGCCGAGGGCATCTAGCCAGAGACAGGCCCAGGGCCCAGGGCCCAGGCTGGAAAAGCAGTGAGCTGGAGAAGGGGGAGAACAGTCAGAGAGGCTGAGAGAGAAAAAATGAAATTAAGAGCCCTGGAGCACCTCATAAACAGTCTCTTGGCTAGAGAAGTAATGACCTTTATTGCAGTCAACCCAGAGTAACTGGCTCTTCAGAGCTCTCAGGGTACATTTCTTCATGGGTGAACTCTTATCTAGTTCTCCTCTTGTCCCTTCAATGCAGCGTCTCTCTCCCTCTCTCTCCCTCTCTCTGTCCAATGGTAAAGTAGACAGTGTGCTGTACATAGAGGGAGGAGACTTAGGTTCAAGTCCAGGCACTAACCAATTTCATGGCTCTTTAATTAATTAAGCTGTCTGAAATCTCAGTTTCCTCATGCCTCAAGAGGGGAAGTCATCAAGTCTGTCTCACAAGGGTCTGTGTGGCTTTACCATGAGAAGCATGAAATGCTATAAAGTGGTACTTCTTTGCACAGAAGCGACCTCACGGGCACATAAGAGCTGGGCAAGATTGCTAGCTCTGCCCATCAACCCCATACTCCCCTCTTACATCAATTTCCTCCTGTCGTCGTGCTGCCATGAAACATGGAGCAGGGAAAAGGTGAACAAGGTGTGGACCAGGGAACTTCCACCCCTTAGCTTGCTCAGCCCCTCTTGGGTATAAGTTCCTGGGAAAACAGCAAAAAAAAAAAAAAAAAAAGGATAAAAGACCATCTCTCTGGAGTTTAGGCCGTCAAGGTATAGACCTCAGCTGTCCCTCAGCTTCTCAGAAAAGCCTGAGCGAGGAAGGGCTCCAAGAAATGAAGGGAAGAGAACCTTCTGGGCATAGGAGGAGCACGCAGGGGCCTGGAGAGGAAATTAAAGCCCAGCCCAAGAGTGAGGACGGCTGGAAACCTGAAGGACTTTGTCCAAGTGCACAGGAACCAGGTGGAATTTTCCAGAGTCCCCTTCCTGGGGAGGGTCACAGGCTATAATGTAAGGAGCGTTCAGTTTCTTCTCTTTGTACCTGCAGTCTGGGTACTTCCCTGCAGTGAGCTCGCACTTGGTCAGGGACACAGGCCCTTTGCTCTGGTGGCAATTTTCATGACCGTTCTTGCAGGTTATGTTGGGGGTCTGGCAGGTGGCGGCCACGCTGGAGAAGGATTCATGCAGGAAGGTGTTGAGGCTCTTGCAGTGTTTCGTGTGCTTGTTGATGTTGCCCATCCCCCTTTTGCATCCCTGGGGGCTGGGCTGCACGTGCTGAGCGTCAAACCACTGAGCTGAGGTCATGTGTTTGGGCTTGGCGCTGACTGGGACCTCGGCCACCCACAGCCCCAGCAGCAGGAGCAGTAGCAGAGGGCAGAATCCTGCTCTGGCTGGTGCCATCTTGGGGGAATGGTCAGAATGGAGGCCTGGGGTCACTGGGGACACAGAGCAGGTGGCATGTGGCTGAGAAATGGGCCTCCCTATCCCTGCTCTTTCTAGCTAATCAACATCTCCCTCCTCTTTCTCACCCTGGGTCTCATCCCTCTCTCCCTGTTTGTGCCACACCTACTGTGACCCCAGCCCTAACCCTGCACACCCATCTCCCATACTTTGTATCCCATCTTCCTTCATTCTGTCCTTCTTGCCTCCTACTCTTTGTTCTACCTCCTCTCTCTCAAGTCCCATCCTCGTTGTGTCCTTATGTCCCCATCCCTTTCTCTGTGTCTCATCACCTCCACGATCCACCCCCATCTCCTCTGTCTCCCCGTTTTGTGTCTCTAACCCTGCTGTCACTCTTCTCTTTCCACTGTGTGTGTCCCCATCCCCTTCACATCGAGCCCCTCTTTTGTCCAGCTTATCTCTCACTCGAGTGTACTCTCATCATTTCAGAACCCATCCCTTCTCTATTCAGTCTCCTCACCATGTCCTGTTGTGGGTCTCACCTCTTTACTGGGTCCTCGCGCTGTCGTTCCTGCTCGGTGGACTGAGGATGCACCTCCCAGGCCACCCCTGGGCCTCAGCTCTCTGAGGGCCTCTTCTCACCACCTGACTCCTTAAGAGCTGGTCTGGGCTATGTTGCTTCCGTTGCGGAAGGGGAGGGGGTGGCCTGGGGAGCATTCCCGGATCAGGTAATGAATCAGGTGCGTGCCTCTCTGCCTACATGTGCCAATTAAGCCAATACCTATGGAGCTAATGTACCTGCCTGCACTTGTTTCGCAATGAGGAAGCTTGAATCCTAACACTCAGAGATTATATTTGGCCACCTGGCCTCATGATTTTAATGACTCTAATAAAGCACCTGATCCAGGTGTCAGCCCAAAATGAATTTTAGGGAGAGTTGTCATTTAGCTCCTCCTATATACACCTCTGGTTCATAATTCTGGGAACAACCAATCACTGTGGTGAAAAGAATTGTTTTTTTTTCTGTTCTGAGAGACAGCTAGAAGAGCCCAGTAAGTAGCTTTGTACAGTTCCCTGTCATCGGGATTTGCTGCTTATGTTTTGGAGGAGATGAAGAAGACAGGGAAGTGGATGAATCGTCACAGTCCGGACACCGGGCACCATCCCAGCTAGGCTATGCCACGGTGACTCATTCCTCTGGGCCCCTCACTTCCAGGTGGTGAGCCAGGCCACCTGGTTTTACCTGAAGGAGGCACCCAATGCCTCTCACCCATCACTCTTCCTCTTCCTACTTTATGAAAATTTGTAAAACGTAAACATTGTCTAACTTGAAAATGCTGTCGGTGGTGGTGGTTTAGGCCTTCCTTTACCTTTTATGTCCTGTTCCTGGTGGTAGTGACATCTGTGTGGAAAACTTGGGTCACTGCTGCTCTGGGGGTTTGGGGGAGCTTGGCAGAAAGCACTCAGGAGAACAGGGACACTGAGGCAAAGAAGCGTCACTGTGTGGTTGGGAAGGCCTGGAAAACTGAAATGAACGGTGTTTTGTTTTCAGGATTCACCCGTGAGTAGTAGGTGATCTCCGAACACTGAGTTCAGGTCCATTCACGTGGTCAACAAAATTTAATCCGGCCCTGTTATGTACCAAGGTGCCTGGAATATTTTAGTGAACAAACGAGACAAAACTCCCTACCTTTGTGGAGCTTACATTCCACTGGGGGAAAGAGTAAAACGTATATATTGTGCTTTGCTCCAAGTGATAATTGCTAAGGAAAAAAGTAGAACAGGATGGAAACTGGTAGGCAGTGATTTTTAAATAAGGCCATTGAAGTAGGCGATTCTGGGACAAAGACTTGAAGGTAAAAGAGTGAACTTGTGCTTGCCTGGGAACAGTGCTCCAAGGAAGGAGGCCGGCCCTGCAGAGACCCTCAAGCAGGCAGGCCTGGGCGAGCGGTCAGGTCCAGGGCGGGTGGAGCGGGTGAATGGCGGCGTCAGAGCGGGACCAGAGGCCACATCACGGCGAGCCTCAGAGGTCGTTAGCGCTGAGACTTCCGCTCTGTGCCCGGGGAGGAGCCCTGGGAGTGCTCGACGCAGAGGAGTCAAAGGCCTGTTTGTTTAAAGAGCCACTGGTTGTTGTGTGGACTGTAACACAACATAAAGAGGCCACGTAAACCACCTCGATCTTAAAGTTTGTGTTCTGGTCTGGAAGTTAGGATCTGGGTGTTTGTTTCGAGACCAGGGAGGAGGACATCATTACAGCAGACGGAGAGTGCAGCTGTGGGTCGGGATGATCTTCGGAAGAAAACGTGGTGTTAGGCATGGGAAGCACCACTAGATGGCAACAGAGAACCAGGAGCAAGTTCACACAGGCCTCGGGCCCCGCCGGTTCGCCCTCAGGGAGGCCTTGGCCCTGGGGACAGCATTCACTGCTTTGTTAAGGTGTCTGAATCTCTGCAGTTTGAACTTTTGGATAGAGAATTATGCCTCTGCTGCTGCTGTAGAAATGCAAATGTGTGGAGATAAAATCCATGGTTTAAAGCAGCCTGTGGATAGAATTCAGATCAGTACAGGCCAGTCTGGCCCTAGACCAGAGGCCGGTGTTACAGGAGGGGGTGGGAGGCCAAGAGCTCATTTGAATTCCTCGCCCCGACTCCTCACTCCTCTTTATGCTAGAGTGAGATGTTTCCAAACCACGACTTGCACTGCCCTCTTCTCTTGTGTTTTCCTGTCATTATAATTAACCTAGTTTGCTCTTCGACTCCATTATGCTAGCTTCTCCAGAAGGCTGCCTTAGAGCTATGCGAAAGTAAAGTAAACACAGCCCCGCGGTGTCAGATCAAAGGGAAGAGAGTGTAAAGGTTTAGGTTTGCGCAAGAAACTGGAGGAGTTGAACCTACCATCTGCACAATTCCAGCTAAAACCCCTTACCTTGCCTCAATTATTTGGAGAGGGCAGGTGATTTTATTTATTTGCTAAACTACCCAGCTTCCAAGAGCAGCTTCGCTTCACACTTGGTAATATAATTTTGCCATGATCCCTCACTTCATGTCTGCGGCAAGAGGAAAAGATGGAGGAAGGGGGGAGATAAGGTTAGGGAGAACAAAGTGAGTCAGGCATCAGACCAAGGGCTGGTCAGCGAGTCTGGCAGAAAGGAGAAGAGAAAATTTAGAGAAGAGGACAGAAGACAAAATGGTGGGTGAGAAGATGGGAGGGAAGACAGCCCCTCACACAAGCAGCCTGTATCCAGGGATATGAGGTCGCTAGTTACCACAGCCTCCTTCTCATTTGATCACCACAGCCACTGCTCCTGGCCCCACTTCTCCCTAGGCCGCTGGGGTGTGTGTGTGTGTGTGTGTGTGTTTAAAGTCACTGGGGCGGGTGTTGTGAAAACCCCAGCAGTGCCAGGTGGACCTCTGCCTGTCTTCCCCACAGGACAACAGCTGCTGCTTCCTCTAGCCTGTGCTGAGAGAGGGTGAGGGGGGCCGGCAGAGGCGGGCTGGGCCTGGATAGGTGCCCTCCCTTCAGAGGCCAGCTTGTCTTTCTTCCAGAGCTCCACACAGCCTCTAGATACCAGTGGAAAGCCCGTGAGAGTTTTCCTCCAAGCGGGAGCAGACCTCAGTTCTGTCATCCCAATTCTGTTGCTCCTAGGGTAAATAAAGGTAATGGGCTCATTTGTATAAATGGGTAAAGTGAAACAAACAGCAAGCTGGGGTCAGATGTGGAAGTTGCTTTGGGTCTTTGAGTTCTCATGACCTTTTCTGGAACAGCTGTGGGTCTGGAGGAGGCAGAACTGACAGAAGGTTGGAATCCTTGGCTTCCAGGCCAATGTGATTTGTCAAGCCAGGATGGGAGAGGGGAACCTGACCTGGGCTCGAGATCTTCCTTATGAGAGGCTATTGTCAGCTCCCCATTTATCTCCAGAATAAAATATAAACTCCTTAACCTGATATTCAAGGTCTGCTGCAATTTGGCAAACCTGTCTTTCCAACTTTATCTCTGACTTTTCTTCCACTGAGTGTCTCAGCCCTAGCCAGGCTGGCTTTCTCTCTTTTTTCAAATATACCTTTGATAAGTCTCATCTCCACTTAACTGTTCCTTGAGACTCACTCCCAAGGTTCCAGGATAACTCTTACCTCCAAAAGTTGCGTTGATTCTCTGAATTCAGAGACAGCTTTCGCATTTCTAAATTCCTACATTCACTGTCTTTAAGGCATATAATTTTCTGCCTTGAATCATTGGTTATTTCTTCATACGGAGTTATTTTCCTCCAATTTAGACTGTCAATTCCCAGTAGACAAAGACCGTCTGTTACATTTCTTTAGTACCTCCCACAGGACACAGTATTATGCCTTGTAGATAAGTGACTTTAACCGATTCAGCTTCTGGGTTAGGAGGCATTCACACTGCCCCTGAATTATGCCAGCCCCAGATGGGATCATGATCAATCCATAGTGTTGGTTTGCAGACTGAGGAATTGACAGTGCAGCTCCTAGACATCAACCCTAAGGTTAAGGTGCAGCTGTGACAAGAAGTCGAGATGACTGAAGCAATGCTTTGGGTTTGAGGACAACCCAGGGACTGTCCATGACACAGTATGCTGTTTGAATAATTTTAGTAGGACGGGGCAAAAAGTGATACCACTGAGACTGAGGTGAGCTCACTCTAAGAAAAGTCTTGGGGGTTCCCCTCAATCATAGGCAATTGTCCCTGCACCTGCCACTCTAGCCAGCTGTTCTAGAAATGCTAATTCTTGGGGAGGTGGGGAGAGGGGGAGCATGTAGTTGAGTACATGCATAGGGTCACCTTTACAAGGAAAATAACTCAAAATTGTTTCAATGGTGAACTATCAGTACTCCTTCTGCTGGTAGAAAAACTAATACAATTATAAGCAAAATCTAACAAATATATTTCTAAGTCCTAAATATTTACCAACTCTTTTTAATATATAAGGTATAAATAAGTCTGCACTGGTTAGGAAATCTGATTCTCTCATTGGACCAGGATTCTCAGCCTCAGCACTATTTACATTTTAGTTTGGATGATTCGCTTCTGTGGGGCTGTCTTGTGCAATGTTGGATGTTTGGTGTCATCCCTGGCCTCTACCCACCAGATGCCAGTAGCACCTCCCAGTTGTGACAGCCCAGAATGTCTCCAGATATGACCAAGTTGTCCCCTGCTGAGAACCACCAAATTAAACTTGTAACCTTGAGTCAGCTGCTAAACATCTCTAAAACTTAGCTTCTTCATTTCTAGGATAATTCTTGTGTCTGTAAAGTCCAGTGTAATGGGGTAACAATTCCACAAATCTCAGACTTATAGAGCAGGCGAGACCATGACAAGGATGTCAGAATGGAAGAAGCAATCCTATGGATCAACCCCTCTAGGATAGGATTTTAAAGACAAACCACTAGGGTGGCAGTTTGAAAATCAAAGGCCCATCACACCCTCAGCACTTTCCCAGGCTCTGTGGCTCATGCCTTTGTCACATATGCTCATATGTGTGTCTTTCCTTTTGGATTGTAAACTTAATTTGGAGTGGATCTGTCTTATTTACCTCTGTGTTTCCCCCCAAATTTGTCATGTGCATTTCATATGATATTTTGCAATTATTTAAAAAATATTTTGGAGCACAAATATTTTGGGGGGCACAGCTAATAATAGGAAGCTTTGTGAGGATGAATTTTAAGTCAGGTGTTAGATGGAGCTCTAACTTGGCAGAGTGGGGAAGGGGGCAGGTCACTTGGCTCCCTTGGGGAAGGAAAGAGGCTTTGCAGATATTCAGTGAATTGGGAAAAAATGTGAACTGGTGTGGAACCCAGGAGACCATCCCTAATTATCCACTTAAATATTGTTTAATGGTTAAAAGGCACTTTCATGCAGACTCTCTCATTCTATTCTTACAGCCTCATGAGGTAAGAAAGGTATTAATATCACTTTATAGATAAGGAAACAAACTCAGTAGGTTATCTAATATCAAGTTCTGAACACTTTCCTCTGCAGTGTGCTGTTCCATTTCTGTAATTGTGCATGCAGAGGTGCGTGGTGGTGGGCGGGTAGTAAATGAAGAAGGAGAAGGACCAAGTTGCATCCTTGAGCAAATACGGAAGAGATGACACGCCTAGAGGTGCGGACCGCACAGTATAGTGAGCTTCCTCAAGACAAAGACTTGAGTCAGCCAGACTCCAGTACGTCTGTGCACGGGCTCCCACTCAGTGCTGGCTTGTACACCAGCCTGAAGGACACAGATGGGCCACTTGTCTGCGTGGGCTTTACCCTCACTTGCTTGGCTGTGCACACTTCCCTGGTGAGGTCTTCCAAGTAGAAGCTTCTTATACAGGATTTCTGGGATGTGTCTTCCTGTGAGCCAGCTCAGTGGAATTGATGGGGGCAAGAGCGGGAGGAGGAGACAACATGAGCAAGAACATGGAGGCGGGGTGGGGGCACCCTGGACGAAGCAGGCATGGAGATGCCGTGGAAGACATGGCAAGGGCCAGGTCATGGGAAGGCTTACGTCCTATGAGGGGTAGAGCCATACCAGAGCTGTGGTGTGCGTGGTGTCCAGGAGAGGGGAGAGAGCCAGCAGGGGAAGAGATAGGAATAGAAGAGGCGGGTTTAGGGAAAGTTTAGATAAGATTCCCAGGGCTACATGACCGATGGACCCATGGTCATTCTGAATACTCCGCATGTGCCAGGCATTGGGCTAAAAGCTCTCGATATACATCTTAATGAATCCTAATACTACCACAAGGTATAAAATATCATTCTCATTAACAGATAAAGAAACTGGAGTGTACAGTGTTTTGGTAAACTTAGATTGATGGTGCACGGCCTGTAAACAGCAGAGGAGGATTCAATTCCTGGTCTGTTTTACGCAAAAGCCTCCCCACAGGTGCAGTTAGGGGGAAGGCGGCATCTAGGATCACTCTCGTATTTCTTGTACAGGTAACTGAGGAAGTTGAGATTGACGACAAGGAGGAGAAGCAAGTTGTGGAAAGGATGGGTTCCGTTTTGTACTCATGTTTGTGCTGTCTGAAAGAGCAAGTGTGGGGGGCGCATGAATGAGGAGCACCAGTACGTCCCTCAGTGCCTGCTGTTGAACCGCCTTGGCCTTGGAGCACTCAAGCTTCTGCGGTCAGACTCCCTGCTCTCCTGAGAGGGAGCCCACGACCTGGACCATGTTCTGCAGGGAGACCAGGCTGAGGGGCCTGTGGAAGTCAAGAGCTGTGGCTGGCAGGCTCTTTGCTTCCAATGAAGTGGCAGGTGTCAATGAAAAGGATAGGTAGGAGTCCAGCCCTTTCCCAACGTGACAAACAGTAGCAGGAATCTGACCTGCTGGGCTCATGTGGCCCACACCCCCTCACATATGCTCATATGGGTGTCTTTCCTTTTAGATTGTAAACTTAATTTGGACTGGATCTGTCTTATTTACCTCTGTGTTACCTCAGTCCAAGCTATGCTGTCTAATCTGACCTACTGACAAGTTTGAGGCTTTGGGGTCAGCGAGCAAAAATTCCACGTGTACCCTGACTCCAAAAGGGCCCGAGGTTATCGGTGAGGGAGTGGTGATTGTGTCATCGTAATTGTTGTGAGGCCGATGATGGGGACTGTGGGGCATCCACACAGATATCTTTGATTCTCAGCGCATCGTTCTGGTGGGAGGCTCTCACATGTGTGTGGCTCCTGTGCGTGGGATGAGACAGTGGCAGACGCTCCGTTCTCTAAGGGTTGGGAATAAGGAGCCCTTTGTTCCTTAGAAACATGAGACTATTTTTCTTCTCACCTTTCCGCAGGAGCGGGGCTTATGGACATCAAAGAAAGTCCAAGAACTTACAGACTTCTGGCAAGAACGTTGGAACTAAGTGTTCTTATGACACCAGAAAGGAGGAAATCAGATTGTAATGTCTCTTTCCTCCCACCCATCCAACCCCCTCAGCACAGGGGCTTCTCAAACTCTGGGGACATGCCATCCTTCCAGACTGGTCTTTATCTAGAAACCTTTCCAGCCTCTTCTCACCTGCGGGCTGTCCTTGGCCTCAGACAAGAAGAAACCCTGTCTGTTGCCCTGCTCATCTTCCACACCTTTCCTTCTTCCAGAGCAATTGGAGAATTGTAGCTCAGCCTGTTCCTTCTATTGCCTCTGCATCTTTTTACCAGAAGGGCAAGGAACAGTCAAGAAGAGCTGCTCACCCAGGGACCAGTTGGACCTCTTATTCTGTAAGTCTTATAGCTCATGAACTGGGTAAAGGCGGAGACCGTAGGTGGACCAAGGGAAGCGGGGAATGGCTGAAGGTGGCTGACTAGCTGGGCAACGGTGGTTAAGTGTCTCCTCTCTCTGGAGCATGCAGTCCAGGGCTGGATGATCTCTGAGGTACAGTCCAGCTCTTAGGGTACAAGGGAAGGCACACAGGGAAGGTTGGGGGAATGCTGGAGGCTCCGGGAAGGGGTGGACAGCTGCTCTAGGTCCATCTCCGCCTCCAACCACCTTAACTCTACCAACAGGAAGAATGGTACCTGCTATGGCCTGGCTCCTGTTCCTCCAGCTTGCTCTAGAGCCAGCTCCGGTCATGGACATCAATCTGCAGTTTGCCATCAAGAACTTCCGCAGCTTACACATCGACTATCCCAGGATTAACTACCCAGCAGGTTTCCAGGGCTACTGTAATGGTCTGATGGCCTATGTGCGGGGCAGAAGGCAAAGCTCCTATTGCCCAAAGAGCCATTATGTGATACATGCCCCCTGGAGAGCAATTCTGAAGTTCTGCAAGCACTGTGAGAACTTCTGTGAGAATTACAATGAATATTGTACACTCACCCAGGACTCCTTCCCCCTCACAATCTGCTCGCTGGTCCCCAAACAGTCACCCACCAGCTGCCGCTATAATGGCACCCTGACCAACCAAAGGCTCTACCTGCTCTGTTCCCAGAAGTATGATGCTGACCCAATAGGTATCATTGGCATCTACTAGGGAAAGGAAGTTTTCATTGAGAACCACCCCCTACTGCCACCACAGAGCAGCCTGTCCTCCTTTCCAAAACTCTGATCCCTGGTACAAAACTTCCTCCCTGACTTTGAAGGTAGGCAGGGCTCCCTCCCAAGAGAATAGGGATGTAGGAAAAATATCCAGAGCTTTCATCACCATGCAAAGCCATAGCTGTCTTCTAGGCTCTTTCCAACTTGTTTACCTGCCCTCTCCCCCATCACCTTCCTCTCCCACAGACAGTTTTACCCACCCAAGAAGTTGACTGTATCCAATTGGCAGTGACTGTCCATGCACTGGGCCAGATACTGAATACTGGATGGAGGCCCAGAGCCTCAGCTTACACCATGGCAACAGGCACCCAGTGCAATATTTTGAGTCCGCATCCCCAACACCCTTCTGTTTTCAGTCTTCCCCATTTCCCTCTGATTCCCTCCACTCATTCGCCCACACGATAGCTATCTCTAGCTGTAAGGACCTTTCGGAGGTCTTTAGGTTCATTTTGGTCTCACTTCCCCAGGAACCCCTCAGTTCCTGGTCTGTTCCTTGTCTGTTCCTCTCTATGAAATAATTTTCTTCACGTAATGTGTTTTTTCCTTCCTCCTTCCATCATGGAGCCCAGTGTCTGTCCCCTACACGCCCAGCCTCCTTGAGTCGCCCTGTCTTCTGCAACCTCTTTTCCACAATTCTCACCTTCTTTCACTGAAGTGTCAAGTTATGTTCTCTGCCCTATCCCCCCAGACATCCCTGCATCCTGTTCATCCCCAAAGCTCCTCCTGCTGCTCCCCAGTCCCTGGGATCTGCTGCTGACAAGATGGCTGAGGTGGACCCAGCTGTGGTCGCAGAAGGTTTCAAGACCGCATCTGAGTTATCTAAGATATAACCATTGGATGAAACTGGATGAAGAGCACATGGAACCTCTCTGTACTATTTTTGCATCTTCCTGTAAATCTATAATCATTAAAAAATAAAAAGATAAAAAAACCCCATCTGACTCAGTTCTGATTTTGCTCCTTTTTCCTTAGTGCTCTAAAACCCCTACTTTCAAAGTCCTGGAGACCACTCACATCTGGCCATCTTCCTGGGCTATACCCTGAGCTGTCTAAAATCTTCCGTTCCACGTGAACCACGATGGAGGTGCAGTGGGGTAAAATCCACTTGTGGCTGAGTGTTGAAAATGGATTCTCCCTTTCCCCAGCTCAAGAACAAACTCATAGTGAGTCAGGCTAAGTAGACCGTTGGCCCACCGTAGCCGGCATCTATTTCTCCCCACAACAAAACCTGGATTGCAACAGATGAGGAAGGTGGAGGGACAGGGGTCTGGTTGGTGGTATCTGGGTCTTCCTCCGTCAAATCAGGAATTGCTACTCCCCTTTGGCAGGTGTGTGTATGTGGGGTGAATACTAGTAGTGTGTGTGAATGCAAATACCAAATACTTTTACCTCCACATCTGGTTCATCGCTTTTCTCCAAATATATTCCCCAGCCATGATCAGTTGAGGAGAATACTGACTTCTGATGAGAAGGCATCAGGCTAACTAGGGCAAAAGATGGAGAGCTGGAAACCCTGACTCCTTGGGCTTTCTCTTCTTTCCTCTCTCTACACCCACGGGCCCATCCACCCCTTACCCTGGCTGAAGACAGAGCTCCTTAGCTGCTGCACACACAGATGTTTATTGTTCCTCAAGCTTCCTAGTGTTAAAGATGCAGTGTCAAGGGCTGGCAGGCTAAGATGAGGCTACTTCCTAGTTGCTATTCTTCTTATCATAGGTGCCAGCACCCCTGTAGCCACTCACGTAGCCTGAGTTGTCGGTCCTCTCTTCCCGTCCTGTGATGCCTTTGCCCTTGCCACTCTCGTCAAAGCGCTCCTTGTGGGTGCCAGTGTACTTGCTGGTGTCCGTCAGCCGGCTCACGCCGCCCACGGTTGTTGCTTTCTGCAAGCCAGAGGGCAATGGGTCTGATCCCTCTCCTTTCCCCTCCACAGTTTTACCCCTTTTCTAAAGACAGCCTTTTATTCTTGCTCTCCCTGTGGCATAGTGCTGCTTTCTCAAAGCCCAGATGTGGCTGTGAGCAGTAGCTGTGGCAAGAGCCATCCACTAGTGAGGGAAGAGGACTCTGGTGTATGGGAGTGAGTGGACTGTGTGTGGATTTTTCTGCTTCCAGAGGAGTTATTTGGACAAGGCCATGGCCAGAGGACTTCAACCCAAGAACCAATATGCAAGTTTCTCCTACTGGGTAGGTCTTATTTGAAATGTAGAGTAGTAGAAAGAGCTTTTTGTAGAGGGGGACAAATAGGGAACATGGTGGGTGAGAGGCAGAAAGTCAAAGATCAGACCTTATATAAAAGCAGGAAGAAGAGTGGGGATCACGTACCAAGTCCTCTGCCCTCTGTGTCCACCGGGCCCTCATTGCCTGACTCAGATACTGGACACTTGAGAATGAGCCTAAGTTTTGCTGTGAAAATAGCTGTGGGCCACGGGCAAGTCACTTCCTCTCTCTGGGCCACAGTTTCCTTGCCTCTGAAATGACCAGATGGTCTCTGAAGTCTGTTCCAGTACCAAGAGTGCCCCAGAGGCACTCTGTCATCTCCCTACAGTATCTGCATTGGCAGGCATCAGGGCATCAGGTGGGAGAGGAGAAGGAGCAGCAGAGATTTATGGAAGTAGGGTCAAGTGATAGGGGTGAAGAATGTCACTCACAGTAACACCAGTGGTAGCTGGATCCTTGCCTTCCATGAGTTTATAAATGCTCTCCAGGGCTTCATCTGGGTTCTTACTCTTGAACCGCTTCTGGCCCAGTTCCTTCATTGCTTCCTGGAACTGCTGAAATGTGATGGTTCGGGCATTCTTGGTCCTGGTCAGTCAGACAGAAACCCAGGAACGCTGAAACATGAACTCATCACCAACAAAGGGCCAACCCTCCCCTCATCGGACTTGGCCACTGAATGTCTTGAGGACGGAGCATAAACAGACAGTGCCAGGTACCCTGTAGGTACTAAGCAGACCCATTACAAATTCTCTATCTCATAAACCCGTGTCTCACTATCTTGTTTGTTCTTCTCACGACCCCGACTCCCATCTTTGGTCTCTTACTTGACTTTGCTGAACACGATGTCCACATCAGTGGAGGTGACCATCTTGCCATCCATGATGCCACAGTCTTTGCACAGCTTGGAGAAGTTCTTGTTGTTCATTTCAGTGCCACTGCTTGATGATTCTCCGAAGACAGCAAAGCGCTCAAATGTTTTTTCTGCTTCTGATGCCATGATCAACTGGAGGTGGGGGAGGACAGTAGGGAGAGAGACTGAGGGGTGAGGGAGGAGGGGAAGGGAGGACTGGGGAGTAAAAAGGATGGGGGTTAAGATAAAATCTGAATCAGCAACAGGAAAAAACCCCCTCCTCCTTGTTCTTTTTCCCCCTCCTAGCACTAGGGAAACTAGTATGTCTCCTACATGCTTTTTTTTTTTTTAACTTTAAAAGGTTTCATTTATTTACTTTTAGAGAGGGGGGAAGGAAGGGGGAAAGAGAGGGAGAAAAACATCAATGTGCGAGAGTTACATTGATTGCTTGCTTCTTGCATGCCCCCAACTGGGGACCTGTCCCGCAACCCAGGCACGTGTCCTGACTGGAAATCAAACCAGTAACCTTTTTAGTTCTTAGGCTTAGTTCTTGGTGCTCAATCCACCGAGCCACACCAGACAGGGCTGGATCCTACATTCTGAACAATCACTACCACCACCCACATCCCCACCACTTTGGGTACCTAAGAGTGCTCAGATGGTGTCTGACCCTTCCCAGCCTTTGTATGTAAGTGCGTGCATATGTGGCAATGGGGAGACAGACAGGGGAAGAGAGGGAAGCTTCTATGACCTCAGTAGATTTTATATGACATCACCTCCAACCCCCGCTATAGCCCTAGTCTTTGGGGGAGGGGTCTTTTGGTTTCCCTACCTGGCATGTTGCATTGAACAAATTGCCAACCTTCTGATCTCTCCAGCTGATCAAACTTCCCTCATCATCGCAGCCCAGCTTAACCTAGTCCTCCCGATCCTGGTCAAGTTGCCTTATGGTCTGACCCTCAGCGAAGGCTGAAGAGAGCCGAAGGAAGCGGTTAATAAAAATAAGGTAGCATAAGTCCAACATTATTCTTTTTTTTCGTCTCCAGGCCCAGGCCAACATAGAAAATCTCTTCGGCTTTAGCAGACCAGCCTCAATAGGAACTTTAAATGGTGTCCTTGTTGGGCTCAACACGGAAATAGTCTTAGAGTGGAACAGATCTGGGTAGGCCAGGGTGAAACAGGTCAGGGCGAGAGTGAGTCTCAGACTCTGAAAATCTTTCAGGTAAGTTTCCTCGCAGGTCAAGGATGTTTTCCAGGGCCTTTCCTCGATGGCCTTTTCTCTAGCCAGAAACCATATAGATGGAGGAAGTTCAGGAACCCTAAAAAAGAGCAACTAGGTTGGTGATTTCCTTCCCCTTCCTGTTTAATCAGTCACCAGTTCCTGTAAGTGTTTTTTCTTTGACTTACATATCTATTCCTTTCCATTCCTGTCACTCCCACACTTCTGGAAGTCCTCGTCATATCATATCTAGTTGATTACCCTGGCTTCTTTTTTATTGTTATTTATTTTAAAATTAATTTTAGAGAGAGGAAGGGGCAGAGAGGACCGTCAATTTGTCTTTCCACTTATTTATATATTCTTTTTTTAAAAAAATTATTTATTTATTTGTAGGCACAGGGGGAGGGAGAAAGAGAGGGAGAGAAACATCAACGTGTGATTGCCTCTCTCACCCTACCGGGGACCTGGCCCGCAACCCAGGCACGTGCCCTGACTGGGAATTGAACCTTTTGGTTCACAGGCCAGCGCTCGACCCACTGAGTCACACCAGCCATGGCTCCGCTTATTTGTATACTCATTGGTTGATTCTCATATGTGCTTTGACTGGGGATCGAGCCCCAAACCTTGGTGCATTGGGAGGACACTATAATCAACTGAGCTACACGGCCATACTTTGGCTTCTAAATGATCGTTTTCCTAAACTGAATGCTTTTCCCCCACCCACCCCATAATCCATCTCTATTATCCAACCCCCCCACCCCAATCAGATTCATTTTCACAAAACTATGTTTTATCATTACTTCTGCTCAAGAACATTCTATGGATCTTCAGTGCCAAACTTTCTTGGCTGTCATTCAAGGACATTCACACTCGGCCCCAATCTACCTTACCAAACATTACCCACCCCTCATCAGCATTGTTCTTCAACTGAGGCCATAATGGCCTAATCACTATATGCTTGAGGGGGCTATCTCATAGCGGAAAGAGCAGAGCTTTGGAGTGGAATAAACCTGGGTGGGGATTTAAGTTTTAGATATATTATTTACTAGCCGGTTGGCCTTGGGAAAATCACTAGACATCCCTGAGCTTGAGTTTCCTCATCTGTACAATAAGTACCATAATACCCTATGGTATAGGGGGGTAATAGATGGGAAGTTTCTTGCACAAAGTAGCTATTATTCCATTCTTCAAAACAACTTGTGGCGCTGGCTGGTGTGGCTCAGTGGATTGTGTGCCGGCCTGAGAACCAAAGCGTTGCTGGTTTGATTCCCGGTCTGGGGCGTATGCCTGGGTTGCAGGACGGGTCCCCAGTGCAGGGTATGTGAGAGGCAAGCAAACATTGATGTTTCTCTCTCTCTCTCTCTCTCGCTCTAAAAATAAATAAATTCTTAAAAAAAATAAAGTGAATCTGCCCTCAAACTTTCCCCCATGCTCCCTCCTCCTGGACTGAATGCCCCTCTCTCCAACCCAAATACTGCATGGTTGCACTCCTCATAGGGTGCTTCACCCTAGGAACAAAACCCTTTTCCTCCCCCATTATTGTACAAAGACAGTATTTCCTAACCTGGGGATCTACAGCCTCCTGGGGTGAGGATTTCTGAATTATTGCAAAAGCCCCTGGAATCTGTACGTACACAGATTTATTATCACCTGGATAAAAATATGCTTTGCACATGTAGGTGTTACTGTATACGTAGGTGTTGTGGTTATCAGAATACTGCACAAACTTACTTGCAAGTATTGCTGAATTCATGGTTTGTCTCCATCAGGGGATACTACACCCATTATATGGGAATGGAAATCTCTGATCTCCCCCTTGAGGATGGGAAACTACTGCCACAAGGCTTACTGTTTAAACAATCTTACATTAAAAAAAAACTTTTTCTGCGTTTATACCTTCTCTCAGCTGTTCCAGCATAAGCTTCTAGAGAGGATATGACTAGACTTCTCACTTCAAATTCCATCTACACAGTGACTTGCACATAGCAGGTACTTAAAACGGTCCCTGGGTTGGTGTTCAGTTTGAAGCTTCTTCTGGCCCAAGGGAAGGAAGTTAGGCAGAGCACTTATCCTTGCCGGGCCGCTTACTCCAAGGATGGGCTGGGACCTGCCCTGACAGAGAGGAACCCTCCTTCAGGGCAGAAGCTGTGTCATTTCTGTCTGCAGCAGCCTGAGACCCCTAGGCCTAGGAAGTAAATGGATCCCAGTGGAAAGTTTCCACCTCCTGCCCCACCCTCCATGCCCCTGGAGGCCCCTTATCAGGTTGCCCCTGAGTCATCCCTACCCAGAGACGAATTTAGATGCTGGAACCTCCAGGTCTTTCCCTCCCCCACTCCAAGTAAGACGACTTTAGACACAGAAGAGAAGGCAGCAAGCATAAGTTCTCACTCTGGACTTTCTTTCTCCCCCAGTTGCAGGAGGGCTGGTGAGATCTCTCTCCTGTCCTGTGCATCTTGCTGTGTGATCCTAATTCCAGCAGGTTTTCCTAGTCCGCGACAGTGTTAAACTGGCATCCAGAGGGGAGAGGGGACTAGGCGAGGAGCCAGGGTGCCCAGCGTCTGTGCCAGTTTCTGTGGACATAGTTCTGAAGTGAGTGGAGGAAGGGAATAGAGGAAAACTTGGGTGCTTCAACTAGTGAGTGTAGGGGGGTCCTTTAGATTTTGGGTTGTTGAAAGCTGGGTTTTATTCTGACCAGTCCTCCTCCTCTGGGTCACCTCCGCCCTCTTGGCCCCTCTTTTTTTCCAATAAACCCTGCCAAGTGGGGATGAAAGGGGCA
>PVJD01008975.1:0-67241 GCA_004026545.1 Mormoops blainvillei
CATTAAATACACTGTGACACATAATCTCAAAAAAATCTCATAATGTTTTAAGTAAATAGACGATTTTGTGTTAGGCTACATTCACAGCCACCCTGGGCTGCATGTGGCCCATGAGCCATAGGTTGGACACCCCTGGCAGACATTTTTCCTGTCAGGAGACATACAAAGAAGACATACAAATGGACAACAGGTACATAAGAAGATGTTCAACATTACTAATTATCAGGGAAATGCTAATCAAAACCACAATGAGACATCACCTCACATCTATTAGGCTGGTTCTTATCAAAAAGCCATCAAATAACAAGCGTTGGAAAGGATGTGAAGAAAAGAGAACCGTTGTAAGCTGGTGCAGCCACAGTGGAAACTGTATGGAGATTCCTCAGAAAGTTAAGGTTAGAGCTACCACATCACCCAACTATTCCATTTCTGGATGTTTATCTGAAGAGTACAAAACCGCTAATTCAAAAAGAGATCTACACCCATAGGTTCAACACAGCATTATTTACAATAGTCAAAATGGGGCAATAATCTAAGTGTCCAACAATGAATGAATGATTAAAGAAGTGATACACATATACACACACACATAATGGAATACTACTCAGCCATAAAAAGGAAACTTGCCATTTGCAACAATATGAAGGGACCTTGAGGGTATTATGCCAAGTGCAAAAAGTCAGGCATACTAAGACAAGTATTGTATGATATCACTTATATGTGGAATCTAAAAAGAAATGAACAAATAAAACAAATTCATAGATACAGAAAACAGATTGGTGGTTCCTAGAGGGGATGGATGTTGGGGAGAAGGTAAAATGGCTGAAGGAGGTCAGTTGTGTGGTGATGGATGGGAACTGGACTTACAGTGGTGAACACTCTGTAGTGTATATAGATATCTAATTATAATATACTCTTGAAACTTACACACACACATACATACACACAGGGTCCGGCACAAATAATGCCCCTTTTTTATTACAAAATCATAAGCATGTAGTTCTGTAACATAACAACATCATTCTCAAACATACCATATAACGTTTTAGGTGAAATGTTCAAATTAAAACTATAAATTATTACACCAGTATTATTATCCTGCCAAGCACACTCAAGCAGGCCTTACTTCTGCCGGACCCTGTATGTGCATGTGTGTATATTCTTGTATACAAATTTTACCACAATTATAATTTTTTTAAAAAACAGTGAGGTTGGTTTTGAAGAACCAGCATGCAGTCTATATGCATGTTGGTACTACACTCCCTGATTTTCACTCAGTGAAATGTTCACCCAGCTACCTGCTAATAATCACAAAAGTTACATATAATTACAATTAAATGTGTGTGTGTGTGTGTGTGTGTGTGTGTGTGTGTATCTGGTCTTAGGACTGTTCTTTAATATTTTGAGGAAATAAATATAGCAAAGCAAAATATTTTCAAAGAAAATTGAAAGAAATTTTTTTCTAAATACTATACAGTGATTTGTCAATAATCATTAGAAGTAAGCTTCAGTAAGATATTTTATATAGTATATTTTTGTTTTGTTTAAGTTTCTGAATTTTCATAAATTAAATGTTAAAATATTTCTGACTTGTGATTGAAAGAGCAAATTTTTAAAAAATAATTTGAAAATGAATACAGTACAAACTAAATTTTATCACAAGATTCAGTGGATTTTTTATCAATTGTGCAATCAGTTACTGAACTGAACTACTCAAATATTTGATTTCAGATTCATTCAAGCATACAATTACATTTATAAAAGTATTGTATTTCTTTATGCAAGTCATTTTGCCTTTGATTTCCTTAAATTATTTTACTGCACATCAAGAAATTAAATAATACAATGTAATCTCTGCTAAATTAATAAAAGAAAACTTGATCCCATAATCACCCTGATAGAGACTGGCTCTAAGCTATTTGGAGTGGTGGTCGGGCAAAGTCTTCTCCTTCTCCACGTTTCAGATCTACTTTCCCTTGTGATTTTTCCATCCGGAGGAGGAGATGGAGGAGGAATAGGCATCATGTGACTGTTAATGTTCAGAAGTTGGTATCGATTCATTCCCTGTGAATTGTCCATGGAGTTCCTGAACTTCATCACTGCCTTCTTGCCCTGTAATCACATTTCATGACATAAGAACCAGTGAATAGAGAAGTAGTGATTCAATGTCACTTAAAATTGAGACAAGGCCGTATGATTGACATTGCATGCAAACACAGCAGGTAAAAATAGGCAAACTCAGCACA
Source organism: Mormoops blainvillei (assembly GCA_004026545.1). Lineage (NCBI taxonomy): Eukaryota > Metazoa > Chordata > Mammalia > Chiroptera > Mormoopidae > Mormoops > Mormoops blainvillei. The sequence continues at coordinate 2,247 of PVJD01008975.1, forward strand.
CTCCAGTCTGTTTGAAGGAGCAACAGCAAATAAAATTTTCATGAATTTATAACCTTATCTAAATATATTTTTAAACCAAATATACAGTGATGGCATCTTTATAGTACTTTTGGAATTTTTCCTCAACAATCCATTAAATCTATGTATAAACAAACAATTTAAATTAAGAAGTTTGAAGTACTTACCCTGAAGCAGGGTTGGATAGCCTGTCTACTTTAAATGGGGTGTTAGCATTTTCTTCATATTCATTTCTCTCTTCCAGGTGTTATAATATTCCTTGATAATATATTATTAAGGTACTAAATACAGATGCTAAGCCAAGACTTTTTTCAGCTTATTTTTTCCTAGAAATTCAACTCACCCAAGTAAAGCTACCCAAGATAACTATGCAAGGACATTGATGTAAACATAAAGATACACACGTAACAAATTTAGTTGGACCTTCAAGTCCATCAATGGGGGGATATTTAACTACGTTTTGCTTTGTTTTTATAATAGATTCTCACCAGCTTCAAAAAGAATAGTGTGAATCTATTCATCCAAATATAAAAAGATCCATGTGGTATAATCATACATTTCTTTTAAATAATTTATATATAACTTTGATAAAAGCGGAGATAATTGGAAGATTCAAACATAAGGTTGTTATGGGGATTTGGGTTATTGGGGAGGATGTCATTTTGCATTTTCTAAATCTTTGTAGTATTTGAAAGTTTAATCAACATATGTTACCTCAACAATTAAAAAACACCAAAGTTATAACCAATTATGTTATAGCTTTCAGGTATATTTAAGTCTTTAAATTTTTTGAAATTGATAATTTTTGTGTATCTGAGGTAGTTTTCCAAATTTTTAATCACTTTAAATCATTTTTATCCACTTTATACCCATTTTTTCTACTTTTAAATCATTTTTTGATTTTTCAATTACAGTTGACATACATTATTATATTAATTTCAGATGTACACCCTAGTAATTTGACATTATATAACTTACTGATTATCCTGATAAATAACACACCCATCTGACACCATACATAGTTATTAGAATATTATTGACTATATTCCCTATGATGTACTTTACACCTCCATGACTATGCTGTAACAACCAATTTGTATTTCTTAATCCTTTTACCCACCTCCCCTAACCCCTCCCCCAACCCCTTTCCCATTTGGTAATTGTCAAAATATTCTCTGTATCTATGGCTCTGTTTCTGTTCTGCTTGCTTGTTTTGTTTTTAAAATTAAATTGTTGATAGATATGTATTCATTGCCTTTTTATTGTTCATATTTTCATTCCTTTTTTTCTTTTTAAAGAAGACCCTTTTAATATTTCATATAATACTGGTTTGGTGATGAAGAGTTCCTTTAGCTTATTCTTGTCTGGGAAACTCTTTACTTCTCAATTGTAAATGACAGCCTTTCTGAGTAGAGTAATCTTGGTTGTAGGTCTTTGCTTTTCATCACTTTGAATATTCTTGCCAATTCCTTTTGGTGTGCAAAGTTTCTGTTGAGAAATCAGCTGACAATCTTAAGGGAGTGCCCTTGTAGTTAACTAACTGATATTCTCTTGCTGCTTTTAGATTCCCTTTGTCTTTAACTTTTTGCATTTTAATTATGATGTTTCTTGGTGTGGGCCTCTTTGTATTCATCTTGTTCAGGACTCTGTACTTCCTGGACTTGAATGTCTATTTCCTTCACTAGGTTAGAGTTTTCTGTCATTATTTTTTCAGATAGGTTTTCACTTTCTCGCTCTCTCTCTCCTCCTTCTGGCATCTCTATGATGTGAATGTTGGTAAGCTTGGAGTTGCCCCAGAGGTTCCTTACACTATCCTCATTTTTGGATTATTTTTTCTGTTTACTTTTTTTGATTGGGTGTTTTTTGCTTCCCTATATTCCAAATTGCTGATTTGCTTCTCCGCTTCATCTACTCTACTGTTGATTCCCTGTAAATTATTCTTCATTTCAGTTAGTGTATCCTTCATTTCTGACTGGTCACTTTTTATGCTGTTGAGGTTCTCACTGAGTTCATTGAGCATCTTATGACCAGTGTTCTAACTCTGCATCTAGTAGACTGCTTATCTCCACTCTGGTTAGTACTTTTTCTGGAGTTTTGTTCTGTTCTTTCATTTGGGACAGATTTCTCTGTCTCCTCATTTTGGCGGCTTCTCTGTATTTGTTTCTTATGAATTAGATAGAGCTGCTATGTCTCCTAGGCTTGGTAGAATAGCATAATGTAGTAGGTGCCCTGTAGGGTCCAGTGACACAGCCTCCCCTATCACCCAAGCTGGGCACTCAAGTTGTATGCCTCTCCATGTGGACTGTGTACATCCTCCTTTTATGTTGAGCCTTGATTGCTATTGGCATATCAATGAGAGGGATATACTTCCACACTAATCAGCTGCAAGTACTGGCTAGACCACTGACCACAGGCTACTGTGGAGGATCAGCTGTGCAGGTGCCCACTCCACAGAGCAGGACTAACTTCAGCGGGGCTCTGGTATCTGCTGAGTCCGCCCCTTAAGTGTGTCACTTACGGAGGTGGTTGGGTGGTGATGCTTCAACATGGTCTGAAGCTGTCCACTGGATGCGCTGCCTCTGTGGCCTCCCAAGACATAGAGGCCAAGGTCACATTTTTTCTGCTCAGGGCCACCCGAAGTGAGCTACAAAGCAATCTGCAGATGGTTGCTACTTGTGCTGGGCTTGGAGGTGCATCTGCAAGGCAAAGCTGCCAACCCACGCTGGCTGCTTATAGTGCAGGGGCGGGGCCCCTTACCGAGAGGTACAAGGCAAGCGGAGGCCAGATGCTGCTTGTCTGAGAGATTTCAGGAAAATCTGAAGCACGAGGCAAGATGGACCATTTTCATGGAAAGTCCACCTGAAACAGCTTGGGTGGGCATGAAAGTTGGGTGGGGCGGGACCTCAGAAAATCAGCAGGGCAGGGCGAACAGTGTTAACCAGGTGGATGGAGTCTCAAATATGGTGCCTGCACTTTACACCAATTTATTTGGTGTGTTTTTAAGTTCATTTTCAGCTAATTTATTCTCTATTTTGAGATGCTTAAGTGGTAAAAAGTTAATTTTAGGAAAGGGAAGTCAATCTCCAAACATTTTTCATTATAAATAAATAAAAGCAGGTAAAGTAAAGGCATGTGTAGTACATATTTTGATTGAAGACCACATTTATATGAACAGAGAAGGATTTAAATAGATAGTCACCAAGTTGTCTGGAGTTGTTATAATGGTTCATATTGCAGGTGTTATTTATGTTCTCAGTTTACTTTTTCTACATTTTCCCTTTTTCAGTGATGGTGTGCATTGATATTGTGATAAAAATATAATTAAAGAAGTGAAAGTAATAATAACAATAAAATGAATAAATGGGAAACTTTTAGAGCTTGGGGATTTTTTTTTTTAAGTTTCTAAGTAGTTGTCAGTCAATTGCATACCTTATTTGGAAATGCGCTGATTTTTTTTTTTAATTAACATGCCATTCCTTACCTCACATTTTTAGTCCATAGCATCTTGAATATCTTTCCATGCCAGTCCAAATAATTCTGCTTTATTATTTTAAACACACTTTAATATATGATAACATTTTGAAATAATACCCTATTAAATTCTTAGGTATCTTATAATTGTTCACTATTATAATAATAAATGTTCTCAAATTTATTGCTTTCCACTTGTGTGTATTCTTAGGAAAAAATCCCTATAGGTTGAAATGCTTGAGCATATTCATTTAAAATGTTGACAGATATTCCCATATTGCTTTCACAATAGTTGTACCAATTTCTGTTTCTGTCATAGCGCATGAGAAACCCTCTTTCCAAGGATAATCATTTCAATCGAGTCATTATTTTTACTCAATTACATTTCAACCAGCCTGTTTCTTACCATATTGCTTTTGCCCAAATCAAAGACCTTAACTCCTGATAGTTAGAAAGATCAACCTACTTACGTCTGTTGAGCCTTCAAACAATTCCCATGTGCATACCACACCCTCCTTTAATCTTTGAGAAAGCAATGCAGATTTAGTGGGTGCTCACTACATACTCATCAGTCCTGCAGACTACTAGTCTTTAGGAATTTCTTGTCTGATTTTATATTAAATCGTTTTTGTCATCAATGCCACTGAAAAAATTATGTCCTTTCTGGCGGTATATTTTCTTTATGTACATTACAGTACAAACTTCAGTAAGTTAGAGACTTTTGCCTGTCTTGATAGTTTATATACCACCAATGCCTAAAACAGTACCTCAGTGGTAGTAAGTGCCCAATAAATATTTACAGAGTAGAAAGTGTAAGTTTAGCTAGTTTAAGTTACTATGGGACTGATCTGATCTCAATTTTGTCAGCCATGTAAGTACCATTAAGTGCCTGTCCCTCAGTCACTCACACCCCAAAACTTGAAAAGAGGAAAATATAAGGCCCTGTGCATATTTAACAAATCCGCCCAGTCTCTCAGGGATGATTTAGAAAATCACCTGAAAGAAAAAAAAGAACCCTTCCTAGCCCAGCAAAACTTGAATATTACCTGATTGATAATATTCACATATTTTACAGGAAAATGTATCTATCAAAGTATATAGTAAAATAATAGTTAAAGGAGATTAGAAAAAATATATAGTCACCTTGGTAAACATGGAAAGTGCCCATCCAAGTACTATCTAGGATAGAGGATATTTCACCCATTGGACTTTGAATATTTTCGGTCTTAATGGCAAGGTTATTCTTAGAGCATACAGAGGGTTTTAGCCAAAGACCTTTGCACTTTCTGGTACCTTTGGCAATCACATTCCTAAAATGGCATGGGTGTATCAGGCCATCTTAGCCCGAGGCCATTAACATTCCATTCCACCCTATCTGCTCATTCTGATTCCGTGCTCACCAGGCAACCTTCCCATTGTGATACAGCTTCCCACATGGGTCTGCCTACAGGGAGAGGTGCATTGCCTCCACAAACTTCTGTTATTTGATAGCTGTGGGTTCTGTTCCCTCCTTATCAGTTACCTCCCTATTCTAATTTACTAGGGGGAGAAAAATTAGCTTGTCGTGAGTTATTTTGGTTAGCCTGAGACAAAATCTCAGGGCCTGAACATTTCTGAACACTAGTTAAAACAGGAAATGTCTGGGCCAAGTGCAGACCAGAGCCTAGAAAGTGCGAACCTAATTGACTTATGACCCAATAAGATCCTATCTAGCTTTAAGAAGTCTTCCCCAGAAAATGTGCCACCACTTTTGGTTTAATTTCCTCTGCTTTCTGATGAACTACTATTAAGTTATACTACAGCTTGGAACAAGTGCTACATAAACTGAAAACCATATTAAAAGGATCAAAATATTAGTTCTCATTATAGTTATATTTATACTTCTGCTGTGAAAAAAAAAATCACTTATATGGATTAATTCCTTAACGTTTGTCAGTGTTAGGTAAAAATACCTTAATTTCATATATCTTATGTTTCCTAAAAAGGAATGGGACTAAATTCACCCATTTGAATGTAATTACATTGTATTATGACACAGGTTCTCCAGCTAGTAAATGCTTCTTCTTTGTGTTAGAAATACAAACAGTACCCTCCCTAGTTACTGAGTGTCTTAATTATATCTCCCTGTTTAAGGAACTCATGTTTCATAGTTACTATACCTCCTTTCCATGCTCTATTAAAATAACTGAAAATTACCTGAGCAATAACCTTGAAAAGGAAGCAGAGTCAAGCTCCTATTTGTGATTAATTCAGCATTTTTTTAAAGATAGACATTCTTTTCCTTCTCTACCCAATGTTCTCTAGAGTCAAACTTGAAGCAATTTCATACACTGATGGTAAAGTAAGTCAGCATGCAAATGCAAACCTATTCTTGGAAAGTTTCATTTTCTAGGTTTCATGCATTTAAAATTTAGAAGCAGTCAACACTGGGTCTATTCTGATAGAAGTCATATCTGTCTATAAAAAGTCCCACTTTGTTTTTCATACAACCCTTCAGATTAATGAGAGATCACCTTATATTATTACAAATCTATTCCTCACTCTTTTTGCTTACTAACGCAGAAATTATAGGCTTTCCCATTAGAGAAAGATAATTCAATCAAAATCGTAAGTGCTTAATAAGTGCACAACACGAATTTCACTGAGTAAATTAAACGTAGCATCTTAAATATTGCGATAATCTAATATTCTAACCAAGAATAAGAACATATTTCCTGAAGAAATAACATTTACCCCAATGGGAAATGGAGCTTCATTTTCCAGCGGTGAGCTTTTTGATCTGGACCCCGAAGCTGCCTTTGGAACAGTTCCTACTGCAGGATCACTGGGAAGAGGCTGTAACCGAATTGGAGGCTGCGTAATTCCTAGGGCAGTGTATGGTCGAGGGGCTGTCTAGACAATTAAGAAAAAAAATCCACTTAAATTAGTATTTTGACATGTTTCCAGAACCAATTAATAACCCAACAAATTGACTAGAGTAATTAATGGTGCCTTTTTACTGAACAGATTAAACTTTAATTATGTCCTTCCATTATGCATGCCCTTATGACCCAAAGTATTTGTTAAAACATATGGTGTGGAAATCCTCTACATAACTAAATGCCACAATTACAGAGTATTCTAGACAAAGGAGATGTTTGTTCTCTATTAGGTTCCTATATTTTATTCATACCGTAAACTCACTGACAATACCTAATTTGTGCTGTGCATAGAATGACTTTGCTCAATTAAACGTTAAGTTGAATAATGTTCCTATTTAGAGATCTAAAGAGATATGACTGGAATGGAATCATTTTTATTTAAATGTTTGCAACATAAATTCTACTGAGAATCCTTTAAGTCTTAAGATTAGTGCTGAAGTGCGAGCACTGTGATTCAAAAGAGAGGAAAGGTAAATGCCTAACTATAACGCATTGCTATTTAGTCAACTCCTTCCTTGAAATGTTAGGAAAACAGAAAAGAAAAATGGTCACTGGCAACTTTGGAAAATTGTGACAAAACTGAGGTTTTCCGGTAGGCTGGGTATTTTCCATCGGCCCCTCTGTTCTGCCTTCTCTGCGCTACTCTGGTCTATGGGAGTCATTTCTTCATAGGCTAGCCAACTGACCTCGGGATTCCAATGAGACTTGACCAATGAAAGGCACTGACAGGAGATCAAAAGACAGAAGGAAATGAGATTGGTGTCTTAATCCTCCTGGTCCCTTCCCACAAACATTGTGATGGGCCAGCTAGGTCCCTCCACCAATGTCCACAGCTCTGTCAAGAAGTCCTCTCCTAGCTTACAAGCAGGAGAGTTTCTCTATGCAAACCCTCCCTTTCTCCCTTAGGCCAAAGCCATGTGATTTCCCACTGGGCTGCCCTCAGCATGCTAAACATCCCTAGTTGTTTTTCCTTAACCCTGCCTGAATCTTTGTAAATAGTTTCTTTATTAAACCCTCCCTAATTACCCTGTTTGTGTGAGCCATCTGTTTCCTGTGGAGACCCTGGCTGATACACTTTCTAATCAAGAATATGCTGCAGAGAATTCCAAAAATGCCCGTGTGGGCATCAGCAGTGTCTTTCATGGCACTGACAGAACATATCAGTTTAGTATAAAGATCAGCAATGTTTCAAAAGTGAAAAAAAACAAAACAAGGTTTTTGGCCCAGATGTTCTACTATAATAACATAGTAGAAAACCTATTAAGAATAATATATGCATATTTGGACAAGAAGGTGTGAGAAGGAGAGTATATAAATGACTCATGGTAAGGGTTTCTTCATTGACTCTAAAGAGTGGTGAACAAAATATTCAACTCTGTAAAAGTGTAAGTACATAAAAAATGATAGGGCAGTTCTACCACCAAAATTTGGTCTTTGAGTCATCCTGACAAGCAAGTCATATGTGCTAAATCTCCAGTTTTAGTAAGTTAGTATTTATGGATTCCAATTATAGGCACTATGAGGAGATTAAAAAGTAATTTTTAATATCTAACGGTGACACAGGACAATTAGTGCCAAATGAACCACACAAATACTGCCAAAGACAAAACACAAAAAAATATCTGAGAACTAATAGCACTTAAAACTACAGTTATTTGGAATAAGAAAATGAGACTGAAAAATTCAAGTTTCACAGAAGCTGTTATATTTTACCCAAATGGATGAGAAACAGAACAAAATGGAGGAGTGGAGAGCAGGAATGGTAAATCTGAACACCCGAGGGAGAAGAGAACACAGATAGTATTCCCCAATATCTGTCTTCCTTTCTTCACTAGTAATAGAACTTTTATCAGGAAACATGGCTATTACAAATAAAGACTACAATATCTTCGGCAATTCTGTATAGATAGATGCCTCAGTTCGGACTAAAAAGATGTGAGCAGAAGTGATACATGGAACTTCCAGGTCATGCACTTAGAAGAAGTCTGAGCTTCAAGGGACTTTATAGAGTAGAGATGGCACAACAGCTGGGGTTTGTGTATGTGTACTGGGGCTGGGAGAGCATCCTTATGTTCACTGCACACGAACCTCTATCCTGACCAATACAGGAAACCAAGCAGATTGACTAGAACGGCACTTGATTTCATGAAACAGAACAAAAGCCTATGTGAGCCCCAAAAGGAAAGGTCGTAAAACCCACAAAGAAAAATGAAGCTAGAGGTTTCTGAACAAGGAAATCAGATCACCCAAAAGAATCCCTTTGAATTCTGTAAAACAAACATGCTTTAAAACTCTCTCCTGTCAAATAATCCAACTGAACACAAAAACACTGAGAATCTAATACAGGAATTCAAAAAAGCAGGTTGCTATAAACGAGAACATGATCAATTGGCCGTTGTGCTCTAAATTTTATTTCTCCACATTTGCATACAAACACTCAGATGAATGTGGCAGTCAAATGTTTAACTGATTACATTTATCTCTAAAAACAAATCTGCACCATTCAACTAACAGCTGTGAGCTACAAACTGTTGTAGTTCACATCAAAAGCCACCTTAAATTTGCTATATTTTAAATTGTGCATAATATATTTTCTTGGAATAAATGTGCCACTATAGCTTAACATTTTCAAATCTGTACCAGAATGTGAATCAAAATTGACTACCTGATGATTATTCAGCTTAGCTGAGCATTTCTAATTCTTAGTGGATGAACTCTCGGGGTGAATTTTCCAAGCCTGTGCAGAATTAGTTTAATGACTTTCCAGAATTTTAATGGGAAAAAATGCAGCTAAAAGCCTATATATTATTTTGAAAATTTAGGTGCAATTAGTGACCAAATGCAATAGCTATCCGCTGGATACTTCCTTTATTCGTTCAAGACAGTTAAGAGAAAAATCGATGGCAATACCCCAAAAGGATTATCTTCATCTCAATGGCACTTGGAGGTCAGGAGTCAAATGTAAAGGATGTGTATCCAGGCTAGGAAAACAAAGAGGAGGACTTGAATTTCTGTAGAATGGGAACTACAATGCCAAGATCACAATAGGTATCTCTTACGTGCAGGAGCGCCGTAGGGGTGACCAAGGGAAGAATTGCGGCTTACCAGATAGAAAGGCTTCTGAAGTGCTGGTGTCAGTGTTTCCTGTAATTTTTAAATTACTTTCTCATTCCTGCCACATTAAGATCTCCTGGATGTATCATAAACTACTTATTGAGGGTGTTCAGCTGGAAAATTGAAAAGAAAGCCTTTCAAGGATTTTTCCTCTCTGAAACAGGTGGGAAGATAGAAAACAGCACTTGATTGTTTCTTTTGTTTCTCCCAGTTTAAGCTTTTGAGAGTCTAGTAAATTTACCACATTAAAAAAAAAGAAGAAGAATTTGTATACGTATACATTTAAATGAAGCTTGGAAATATGGTAACAAGAAAAGGAAGGTGGTTGCTTTTCATAACTTGAACTGTTCACCCAGAAATGTCAAAACATATTTACCTTCTGAAGAATGTCAAATCTTAACACTATATGTGATGAACCTGCTTTAACAGTCTGCGAAAGCACTGCAATTTCTCTATAAACATTGCGCAATCCAAACAAATGTTCACGCTAACGAGGAAATATATCAGGCTACACAAAGCAAGAATAAAGTCTAATCAAGCAATTCATTCACAACTTAAACCATCAACCTCCAGCAAATACTTTACAAATCTTTTCTTGTATCTATATTGCTTCAAGCTACCGTATCTTTCTTCAAGCGAATACCACCCCTAGGTTATAAATGAATCAAATTGGAAGGAAAGGTCAGCGTGCAATTTCTTTAAATAGAATTTCTGCATATTTAATTATTCTTATCTTACAGTATGTGCACAAACTTTTGATAAATGAAGCACAAATATAAGTGTCTGGCCTAAAATGCTATAGACTACCTCTCAATTTGTGTACATAAATAAGCTCTACAAGTAAGGTGAGAGTAAAGGGAACATCAAGACCCAGAGACCAAAAAATAGAGTACAAATATGTAACAACTAGTGGTTCAGTTCTGCCACATTATAGATTGCTAAAGGATAATTGTGGGAATAGCTAAATTGAGCTCATATAGTTTAGGGTCTTCGATGTCACATGAAAGAGGCTGTGATTTTCTATAGGAGACACAAAGGGGTGGTGGGTGTGGAGAGACAGGCCTAGCATGTTTGTGCGTTCGAGAAGCTTCTGCTTGCTCACCCACCCCCACAGCAAGGTGAGCTCAGATGACAAAGTGAGTGAAGCTTTGCTCGATCACCTGCTGCTCACCTGCTGTGCCGCCCAGGTCCTAACAGGCCACGGCATGGGGAATGGTACCGGTCCGCAGCCCCGGGGTTGGGGACCCTTGCTTAAAGCAACTTAATCTAGCACTAACAACCAAAATGCATTCAACAGAGGCGATATTGATTAGAGGTGGGGCATTCAGTAGAGACAGAGTTGAAAACATCCAAGACTATGTTTTCTTTCAACAGAATTCTCAGGATTATACAGACATGTACCTAGAAAGCATTCTTTCTGAAAGTAATAAGAAATTATAAATTAATTACTCAGGAGGGTGTGTGACAGTGTTTAATATGACTCACCAGTGTTACTGGACTAGAGCGTCCTTCCTCAACCAGAACACTATGGCCACGGTTAGTCTTTGGGCCCACTGGGGGGCGGGGAGACAGGACTGGCATGTTTTTTTCTATAGACCATCTTATGGGCTCTCCCTAGAATAAGAAAATATTTCAACAAATTGATGTATAGTTAGTAATCTAGGTTAGCTTAGTACCTACCAGGTTAAATATATATATATATATATATATGACTAAATATATATATATATATATATATATGACTAAAGAAGTCCTTTGTCATTACTTTCAAAGTGCTCCTTCTCAGGCCTATCAATGACAGTCAGAAAACATTTCCACAGCTGTACGGGGCAGTTGGGTGTGGTAGTGAAAGGCAGGAAACTGTGTCTGCTGTGTTCAAAGACGTAGCTACAGGGGCAGTGTATCCGCAGTTTAGAAAAAATATTTATTAATCTGCTTTGAGCAGATCACTACAAGGAGCATAACGTTCCTCATTCCTCTGGTCAGTACACTCCCAGAAAGTATTTCTTTTCTACCTTAAAAAATTGTTAAATAACGCCCTAAGCAAAAGGGTTGCATATGACATGAAAGAGGCCAAAAATAGGTCTTTCACTGAGTGCAACTATAAAGTGAAAATGGCTGCAAACTTAAAGCACACAGGGAGGAACTGGAGTGTCTATCACAAATCTGCCAATGCTGTAGCGTGCCCATCTATCTCGTTAGCGTGTCTGGCAATCTGGGCCAGGGCGGACTGCACGCGGCTCCGGGCGGCGCTAGTCGCTCTCTATTTCCAGTAACCATTTTTCTCCATCAACATCTCAGCAGTAAATTACGGAATCTATAACTCAGTCCTTGATGTAGGACAATATTGGCAAAGCTGAATTAGCCACAAATCTCTACACACTAACTCTTCTGATCTTGAAAAACTGACCTGTCTTCTGTTATTTAACAAGACTTTTGTAACAAGATTATCTTTTGACCATGATAAAATAGACATATTTGAGTCTATCAGGCCAGAGGGAAAAATTACTGCCTTATATGGCAAGTTATTCCACAGAAGCTTTACAAATATTCATCAGTTTGTGAAATGTGTCTTAGGCCTCACATTTGTAATACGACACAGAAAATGAAGAACAGCATGTGAGTTTGAATGGCTCAAGGAATTGAGTAAAACTGCCAACCTAAACTGAAACCTTTCAGACATGCCTAATTGAATCTCTCGCCTGGATTCAAATGTACGTATTTCATACATTCACTTCAAAGAAGGATATCAAATACAAAAATAAAAACAAATAGGGAATTTTGAAATGCCTTGTGCAGAATGCCTAAATCTTATGCTGTTGTTTGCTAAGGTGGATATTTCCTACCACATATTCTGAAGGGTCACGTGTGAAAATGTGCCATTGAGTAATTCTTAGAATGCCCTGTTTTCCATCACCTTGGGAACATAACCACCTATTTTTACTTTCTTAAGAAAAAAATCCTACAGCCTCTATCGCATATCAGTCAAGAAAATACAAAAGCAAAATTCCAAACTTGAGAAGAATGTGTTCAAGCTTTTCTTTGAAAGGTTTATACCTTATAAAACTTATTTTGCACGAGCAGCTCTTATTTTGTCATGATCATCTATAATAACGGTGACCAAGATTTAGGCACAGTGAAACCAGCATTTGACCTCAGCTATGAGTTATCCCAAAGTAAAGTGCCCCAAGGATTCAGAAACAGTACCATTGGCTTTCAAAATCATAAAATAATATTATGAAGTAAAAGAGATTTATGTAGCTTCTTACCTTAGATCTCTGAATTCGCTCCTTTCTAGCTAAGGTCTCCAGTTTCTTTTTAATTTCAAGTTGATGGTAACGCTAAGCATACAGGAAAGAATGGAGGAGAGATTCACATCAATTACAGCCACAAATTTTTTAGAGAAAAATAATCCTCCCAGCTAACTGTATTCTCAATTACCCCTCTTGTCATTGAGATGGAGAAGAATCACCTGCTTTAGCCTGCAAGTGGGAATATAAATTGGTACAACTCTTTGGAAAGTCAATACAACAGGAATCAGGCAGTTAAAAGTGGCCCTACCCTTTAACCAGTAAATTTTACTTCTAAACTTAGGAAGGAGTATGATTTTTTTAATAAAAAATATATATGCACAAAAGTGCCGTCTAAAAGGTATTTTTGTTGTTGGTAGTGTTGTTCTCTTTAAAGCAAAAACTTCAGAAGCACAATAAAGCTTAAAAGAAGTTTTTGGCACATTTATATAATGGAATAGAATACAATCATTAAAATAAGGTTCACAAAGATTTTGTTTAACAAAATGAGAAATACATGTAATACAGAAAAAAGGAGGACGCAGAATTGCACAGAAGTGCGATTTAATTCATCACATTCATATTGTTTGCCTATCCCCATGCTAGAAAGGTGTTCTGTGTGTGTCATCTCTTCTTAAACAACTGTAATTGCTAAGCTGTCTTATTTTACAAATGAAGAAACTGAGGTAGAGAATCATGAAGTGACCCCCAGGTCACACATCTAGTCAGTGATTGAACTTCAGTCTATCTGACACTAACTTCCTATTTGTTTTTGTTTGTTTGTTTTTTAACAAAACCATGTTTCTCTCAAAATACAGCATGCTTTTATTACTGTATAATATGAATGGTGACTAAAAGAAAATGTGAATATGTAAACAGCAGTTATCTCTGAGAGGAGGCATTACATTTCCTTTTTTATACTTTCTTGTGTTTTCCAAATTTTCTATAATATATTATTATATAATTGAAAAATAAAAATCATATAAAAGTAATCTGCTTATAACTCAGATCAAAATCATTCAGGTACATTTGAGGGCATTTTAAGGAGTGATTTTTCTCTCTTCCTGAGCTACTCCTGCTGCCCTGAGACCCCACAGAATCAATCACTCCTTACCTAGCCATCCCACTCCCTCTCTTCTCTCACCGCTCCCAGCTCTCTCACCCACTTATCACCAAGCTTTATTAGATTCAATATTAACCACTTTCCATCTTCCATTATACCTCAGTCAACCATTCCTACACCCCTCCTCCTCCCCATCACTGGAACTACTTCCACCAAGGCCACCAACGTCTTCGTTCTCTGAGTCAAACCTCGTTTCTTATGTCCCAGTACCTATCTTACTCAACTACTGTGCCGCTCTCAAGAGCCCCCTGCTTCCAGAACACCCCTCTTATCAGACACTTTTTCCCATCACCTGAAGGTTCTTTTCCAGCCTATGCTGTTGTTCCTGATCTGCTATGCACACAGCACCTGCCACTCTGGAGACCTCCGTGTTTCTCTGGGTTCGTTCTCCTTCAGCCTCCTCACTTAATCAGTGTCGGTCTCTCACCCTCTCCCTCTCCCTGTCTCTGAGGACAGCTGTGTCTCCCCAGCACTTCCACTCCTGCTGTCAGCCCACGCCCTTTGGCAACAGCTTCCTAATTGACCTCCCACCTCCAATCTTTTCCGGCTCATTAATCCATCTTCCACATTTTTAGCTACATCATCTTTCTAAAGCAGCTCTGCTCATTTGTTCCACTCCCCTGCTAAACAATGCTTTATCACCTCGTCACCTACACTCTCCAGACCTAGTTTGCAGCTGAAAGCCCTCCAGAAATTGGGCCCCCACTTAGTGGAGAATGTCCCTCCCTGCCACTCTTTTTATCAACCCACTGTGCAGCCTGGCCTCAGGGAGCTTTCCTTTCCGTCCACAATGTCCTCTGAAATGCCTTTCTCATGTTTTCATGCCGTGTCTACCTCAGTTTCCAAGGTCCAGCTCAAATTGTGCGGCTTTCTCTGACTGTCACAGAGGCAGGGCACCAAACCCTTCTGTCTGAGCTCAGTCTGTTTGTTCCTGTCTTCTATCATTTGATCACTTTCTACGGTATTTTTTAAAAATTATATCTCATAGCTATAGATCACATAGCCTTAAAATGGTACATAGTAAGCCTACAATTAATGTTTGCTTTATGAGTGAATTCATGAATATTAATATAACAATATTGGTAAACAGCATCAGCCTAAACTAAATGTGAAACAAATGTGGCAATTTAGAAATATTCTATTTGTTAACTAATTCATGTATTATAATTATATATATTACATTTTACCATTTATCTATGATATTTATTCCAAACTTTAAGAATACACAAAGATACTTAAATAATAGCATAATTGGTGGTTATAATGTGTCAGTTATGTGAAAGCTTGGAAAGCCAAACTTTAAGGATCAAGGCCAATACAGAACCTAGTGCCTACTGATTAAGTTTGAAACTAGGTATAGATTAATTTTACACCACTATTTTTTTAACATTATAGAATTGCATGTAATACTTTTCTAAGCAAGTGAATTTAGGGGCCATTAATAATGATTCTATGTAGCTCATGCACATGATATAAGCACAAAATGAATTCCTAAGTTAACAGGTCATATTCATCTTGAGTGAACACAACATTTGCTCAATATAGTGGTAGTATAATTTTCAGTGGCACTAAACTAAGCATTGGTTTACTGATGGTTCCACAGTTGTTTATAAATGTTTACGGCACCCACAGGTCAATGGCGTTATGAGCCAACTTTTCTGATTTATTGCTGTAGGTTCAAGCCAAAAAGTAACATGCTTTTTCACAGAGATTAAAATGGTGTTGATGCTTGAAACTACAAATTTCATGGAGCAAGGCTAAAATAATTTATCAAGCTAGCTAGATATCCTACTAAAAATGCCATGTCAGATTTTTTAAAAAGTTGTTGATGCTTGGTTTGTAAATCCACGCTGACCAGTGTGGCCTGAAGTAGGAGGGACAGCAGATGTTTCAATGCCTATTCCTTGCAATTTAGCATACGGCTGAGCTTCAGAGCCTTAAAAAATATAACAAATCTGAAATAATTCATGGCAGTGGCATTACTGATATTTAAACAGATGTCACTTTTTTTTTAGCAAATGGAAATTGAGGTACAGATGGTGAGGACTGGTATGTTTTAGAGTAGCCATTATGGATTAAAAAGCTACATTTGTTAAATTAAATATCACGAAATATATAATGGTGTCCATATTTGTCTCAAGCTGAAAAGGAGAAAAGCTTACTTTAACTGTTGCCTCCTTGCTACCTAGAGAGATATAGAGCATTTCTGCGGCTGCCTTGTTCCATTCTTTTTTAATGAAATACAGGGAGAATACCCCTGTCTGCCCCTGCACACAGAAGAATTATTAATTGTCATATTAGAAAATATCAGTTATAAAAAATAGTAAATGCTTGTACCTCCATATCAAGGACCTTATGGAAAATAGCCTGGGCTAAGCACTCCCGGATATATTTTTGGTGATCCCTCTTCATGATATTTAGTTTGTATTCTTTTTCCGAAAGTATTCTTCCGCTTCTTGTGATCTGTCATGAGTAAATAAAGCACACATAGAAATACAAAGCAGAAAATGTATTGTCAGTCACTAAAAAGGGAGAGATAAGAGAGAGAGGCAGTGTCTCCTAAGCCTAAAGGAGTATGCTACTGTGGTTGATAAACTTGCACTTTTAATAAATATTTCATAAGGCAAAAAAAAAGAAAAGAAAGAAAGGCAGTCATATATCCACCACTGTGAAAACACACACAGGTGGTGCACTTGTTTCAAACAAGGTTTTCATTAGAATAGCGATTTTCCCTTGATGGAACCCAGGTGTTCTTCCCTTTTTTTTTTTTTTATTGCAGGCTTTCAGGAGGAAGGGGTGGGGTGCTACCTTGAAACAATAAGTAGGAGAGTGATCACAGGAAAGATGATCTCCCAGGAAATATACTTTGAAGGGCAAAACATGTAAGCTACAGAGGCTCTCTTCAGTTTGTTTTTAAAATAATTGGCTTCATTACTTTGTTTTCACACTGTTTTTTCTTCTTCCTTCACTCTCCAGCCCAGAATGTAATTCAATTTGTTATGATTCAGATTTTTTTTTAGATTACACAGTGCTGCAGATATAAAGTATTTCAGATTGGTTTCATTGCCATCACTGCAAGTCCCTGGAATGGTGGTTTCTGTTTTATATTTACAGTTGACCCTTAAACAACATGGGGTTATGATTATCTACCCCCACACAGTCAAAAATCTGCATATAACTTTTGAATCATCAAAAACTTAGTTGTCTTTCAGTATCTGTGGGGAATCGATTCCAGGACACCCGATGAGACAAAAATTCACGGATGCTCAAGTCCCTTATATAAAATGGTATAAATCAATGCATACAGTTGGCCTTCAGCATGTGCAGATCAAATAAATACAGGTATTTACTGAAAAAATCCACATATAAGTGGACTCATGCAGCTCAGACCTGTGTTTATGTGTTACTCAGGGGTCAACTGTACTTGTTTTTCTTTCCTTTCAATCTTCCCTATGGGCACTTTTTTTTTTTGGTATTTTTATATATAAGTGTGTATTTTTCCTTGATTGATCATCTTTCTTTCCACTTAATTAAGACTGCTCTTCATTTCAGGTCTAATCCATGCCCACATGTTTCTTAATTTTGATAACTGTAGTTTTTTTGTCTTTTTTTTAACACTGTTGTTGTGACATACTGGAATGTTGTGCTTAAATTGTGCTACAGATGATTGGCTATTCATAATCTTTTTTTATGAATACAAACTCCCATGGAAGAAAGGGGCATGGACAAATATACAATAAATAAATATACATAACCCATAGACGCGGACACCAATACGGGGATTGACATAGGGAAGGGAGAGAGTGGGGCTGGGCAGAGGTGGGAAAAAGGAGAACGAGCAGGAACAATTGTAAGAGTATAAACAATAAAAAGAAATAAATTTTTAAAAGTAAAGGGGTGTGGTTATAGAAATTATGCTTGGAATTACAACTCAGCCACAGTGTTTGAAATGTGTTGTCCGTGGGATACCACGTCATGTGCTCCAACTGGAAAACTATATTGAGAATGCGATGCACTGTCACTCCACTCCCTCTGCAGTTAACATGTATCATTGTTTTCTCCCACTTGGGAGCTGTCCGATCTCTCTAACTAGGCTAGAAGTTCCTATGGGGCAAAAGTTCAGAAACTGGAGACTGAATCAGAATCACCTAGAAGGGAAATTGAAAAAAAATCGGGATTTTGATGGGTATTACATTAAATCTGTATATTGCTTTGGGTAATACGGCCATTTTAATTTGGTACAGCCATTATGAAAAAACAGTATGGATATTTCTCAGAAAATCAAAAATGGCATTACCACATTACCCAGCAACCCCTCTAATGGATATCTACCTGAAAATTTTGAAAACATTTATTTGTAAAGATATATGTACCTCCACAGCCAGATGCTGCCAGCAGTGCTGGACTCGGTGTGTGGGGGTGGGGTGAGCTGGGGGAACTTATCCTCCCAGCAATAGTGACCAGAGGACCTTCAGGAGCAAAGCACTGAAAGTTCATCGATTTGGAGCTCCATCACACACTACATTCTGCCGGGAAGGGATTACAGGGAAGCAGGGGAGGCACCCACTTTCCTAGGGAACACAAGCCATTTTCCATTACCCCACAGAGATCTAAGAAGCCAAAGAAGTGCAAGAGAGTTAAAAAAGAAAACAGATGAAGCTTGTGATTCAGCACCTTGTACTCGAAAACAACAGAAAGGCTTCTTATCAATCTGCTTGAGCAGTGCCATTCATACAGAGATACCTAGAGAGAGAAGGAACCCATTAAATACCATAAATAACTAATGTAATGATGCAGTTCAGAAAGAAAATGAAAAACCTCCAGAAAGTAAACAAAGACATGGAAATATGTGATTTAAGTGACAGAGAATTCAAGAATGCAGTTATCAATAAACTCAACAAGATACAAAAAAACATTGATAGGCAGTTTAATAAACTCAGAAGCCAAGACAATGAACAAAATGAGTACTTTAGCAAAGACAGTGAAACTCTAGAAAAGAACCAAATAGAAATTCTGGAGATGAAGAACTCAATAAAAGATATCAAGAATGAACTAGCAAGCATAGGAAATAGAGCTGATCAGATGGGGGAAAGAATAAGTGATATCATAGAAATCTAGAAATGACACAGAGAGAAAAAAAGAGACTTGAGCCAAAAAAATAATAATAATAATGAAAGAACTCTACAAGAACTAACTGGCTCTATCTGAAAGAGCAACATAAGAGTAATAGGCATATCTGAAGAAAAAGAGAGGGAGGAGGGACTGGAGAGCATATTCAAACAAATAGTTGAAGAGAACTTCCCAAACTACAGAAAGAGCTAGATCCTCAAATCCAAGAAGCAAACAGAACACCTAATTACCTCAGTCCAAAAAGGCCCTCTTAAAGGTACACTGTATTAAAACAAAAATTAATGACAAAGAAAGAATTCTCCAGGCAGCCAGAAAAAAGAAGAAAGTAACCTATAAACAAAAGCCCAGTAGGTTATCATCAGACTTCTCAGCAGAAATTCTGCAAGCCAGAAGAGAGTAGAACCAAATATTTAAACTACTAAAAGAGAGAAATTACCAGCCAAGAATAAGCTATCCAGCAAAGTTATTCTTTAGATATAAAGAAAAAATTAAGGTGTTTTCAGACATACAGAAGCTGAGGGAATTTATCACCAGAAGACTTCCATTCTAGAAAATACCCAAGGGGGTTATTCTACCTGAGACAAAGAACAAAAGGTCACAAAACTATAAGTAAGATCACCAACAAACTTATAGCATAAACAGGGAAAATTGGTGACAACAAAAACATAAAAAGGGAGGGTAAAAGTCTGAATTTGTAAAGAAGCCAAAACCACACAGTGGAGAAAAAGAAAGCCTCTTCAATAAATGGTGCTAGAAAAATTGGAAAGTCACATGCAAAAGAATGAAATTAGACTGTTTTTCCCCCTTGTACAAAAATTAATTCGAAATGGGTTAAGACCTAATTACAAGATATGAAAAAATAAATTACATAGAAGAAAACATAGGTACTAAACTTATGGACTCTGGCCTTGGACGTTTTATGAATTTGACCCCAAAGACAAGGGAAGTCAGGGCAAAAATAAATGGGACTGTATGAAACAAACTGCTTCTACATAGCAAAAGAAACAGACAACAAAACAAAAGCAAACAACCAAATGCGAAAAATACTTGCAAAGAGCTTCAACAAGAACTCATATACTTAACACCAAGTAAATAATTCAATTAAAAAACAGTCAGAGGACCAGAACAGACACTTCTCCAAAAAAAGACATACAAATTCCCCATAGATAATATGAAGAGATGTGCAACTTCACTAGCCATAAGGAAAAATGAAATACTGCCATTTGCAACAAGATATGGATGGACCTTGAGAGTATTATGCTAAGTAAAATAAGTCAGTCAGAAAAAGCTAAGAACTGTATGATTTCATTCATATGTGGGATATAAAACTGAAACTCATAGACAGAGACAACAGTATGGTGGTTACCAGAAGGCAGGGGGGTGGAGGGTAGTAAAGGGTAAAGGGGGCCAAATATGTTGTGATGGAAGATGATTTGACTTTGCATATGGGCACACAATGCAATATTCAGATCATGTATAATAGGAAATATACACTTGAAACTTATATAATCTTATTATTCCATGTCACCTCTAATATTTTTAAATAAAATTTAAAAAACTGAAATGTATTGGCCTCACCCCATGGTTTCTGACTCAATAGGTCTGGGGTGGGGCTTTAAAATTTGCTTCTTCTAATAAGTCCTCGGGTAATGCTGAACACTGCCAATTCAGGGTGTATAACAGGAAAACTACTCTAGAGAAAGAGTATCTTTCTTCCTTATTTGACTTGCCATGAACATAACCGATGTTCAGTTAAGTGTTTGTTGATGATGCTGATAAGTAAATGCAAAGTTCTTCCTGTTTACACATGACACTCACATGTTGTTATCCAAAGAAGTAATGTTAATGGAGACAACTGGACTTGAACAACAACTAAAAAAAAGGAAAAGAAGTAATGCTCATGGTAGCCACAGTAATTACGACCACCATTTATTAAACATCTCTAATTGCCACAACAATCAGAGGACTGGGCATCATTACCTTTATTTTACAATTGAGAAATTTGGAGCTGAGAAAGTTAAGCGATTTACTAAAGAGTCTATATCTTGTAAGTGATAGAGCCAACTTTCAGCCAGGTCTGTCTGATAACAAAGCCACAGGAGACAAAAAGCTAGCTGCTCTGAGACCTACCCAGTCAGAGTGCCAAGCACATAAACAATTAGAAACGCAATGCATATCCTTTCAACTCCACAGCAAGGATGGTTAAGGAAAACCACTGTGTTTAATGAAGGTAAACAGGAAACCCCTTCAGTCACACTTTCTAAAACTACCTCCATTTCTTTCAATGGAAAGCTATAGTGTTTTTAAAAGGTTTTCACATTACCCTTAGAGGAATAGAAATTTTGTGGAAAGGATCGTTTGGAGCTAGCAAAATACTTTAATGTATCAGTAAACCATCCCAGAAAATGAAACATTTTAAAAATTCAAAGAGAAATTTTGAATTGTTTGTGTCTTCCACACCAGATTCTTTGATTAAAAACAATATATATATTTTTTCCTAAAGACAGTAAAGTCCTTTCTTTCCTTAATTCTTAATATTCTTGGTCCATAACCTCTGTTCAATAAATGTGTTAAATAAATGAATGAATAGACAAAGAAGTGAAATATGATGTTGGAAGCTCAGGGTTTTTCCTCAATAATTTATAAGTCGCCTCAGTAGTCATTGTGACCTCCTTTCCTATCTTTTGAAACACAACCCCTAAAGGATAATTCAGAGCTTTGGAAAAAAAGCAATTTTTCTGAAATAGAGGTGGAGGGAGATGTCACTAATTAGTTCAAAGAGAAAACCAGAAAAGGGAGGGAATTATTGGACTTAACAAAACAAAAGGGCAGGTAGAAAGTAAACCAAATCTTACCAGCCCTGATCTTAAGAGATGCCGCCTTATCCTTGTATTGTTAAAATATCCAGCCAGGTGTTTGTCAGTAAGACTATTATATGCTGCAAGTAATCTGAAAGAGAAAAATGAAACCATTAAGGTTTTATGAAGTATCGCTTGATAGCCAAGGCAATTCTTGACTTTCTCATCCCCAAGCTGTCCATAATCTCATTCATCCAGCCAGCCACTTATTCATGTATATGTTTAATAAACCGGTACTACTGAGCATCTACTGTTTTCTAGGTTTTATGATAAGAACTGGGAGATAGTCCTGACATTGTTTATCCTGAGACAAGTATGAAAATCAGATATGAACAGTTAAATTGGTGTAAAAACGTCTAACAATAGCAATACATAAAAGCTCTGAGGACACGGAGCTGGAGAGACCCAGTAGTCAGGAATGTCTTCATGGAGGGAGCCTCATAGGAAAGTTGGGGGTCCTTCAGGGGATGTTTCATTCTCCTGCTACACCTTACACTCTAACTCAAACTTACCTGCACTTCCTCAACATGTTTGTTCATGTCTTCAGGACACAGTGCACAGTCCCTCCACTGAAAAGGACTGTCCCTCACTTGTTGGCTAGTGGCCAATGCCTGTGATGCACAAGCATCTCTCCTCCCAGGACACATTTCCTGACACACTCTGGGTGTGCTGTGGTACTTTCTGCTCCACTCTCCTATACCCTTGAGTTGCATTACACGTCACACAATATGTTATTGTTTATTTCTCAGTCTCTTCTGAGGCTAGGTTTCGAGGTCAGGGCAGTGCATTATTTTTGGCATCTCTATTGATGTTATGTATTATATTCCTAAATAATGACATGTTCAATAAATGAAGGCACAATTTTGTTTGGGACTCATTCTTACTGGTATAAATTTCTATCTAAGTTTACACTCAGCAGTTTAGAAGTTTTAACTTCCATATATATATAAAGTTCATATATATATATATAGAAAATTTCATTAATTTCTCATTCAGAACCAAAAAAAAATTATTGATCACTTTTGATTTTTAGGGTCTTTTATTTTAGGAGTTAATAGGAGACAAACTGGTTCATTGATTATATGCTGTATAACTTGGCAGATAGTCAATCTAAGGCTATAAATAAAAGTTTGATGCTTTCTTTTCTGTTTTAACCTATACTTTATTAAATAGTATTACTTGACAAACACACATACACATATATACATGTATATATACATGTAAGCAAATATGTATATTCATATATATACACATATAAACATGAGTGTATGTATATACAGAGACAGAGACAGACAGAGATAGGCAAAGAAAGAGAGAACACAAGCCTAAATACAGCCCTAATGTAAAGCGGTCTTTAAAGAGATACATTTCTTATTACCTGTATCAACAATTTACAAATTGTACATTTTATACGCAGCCAATCCTTAACATATTCAAAGACTAGAACAGAGAGGAACTCATAGACAGTCGAGTAAATGCCATTAACAACACTTTTACTTAGCTGTTTGCACTTCCTTAATTACGTGGAGATGGAATTGTGACCTTTTCCTATCTCTTTCCTCTTTAATGCCCCTCTCAGGAAAGTTCCATGCTGTCAAATGGTAAGGAAATTTTAATTTTGTGCACAAAAGAGACTGAAAAGCAGATACAAAGCCCAGAAGTCAAGGTGCCACAGGAGGATTGCAGATGTATGAACAAGTGTGGAAACCATTATTTCACTGGGTTTATGTAAAAAGACAACCCAAGGGCTTCAGTAATGCACATACAAAACTAGCCCGACAATGCTTTGAAACTATCTTTTAAATGAACTGTCTTGGTGTCCTATAGTTCATCAAAGGTTTCCTGTCTCCAAAAGGTCAACATTGTATCCCTTACCCTTTCTGAATCTCAGAATGTCTTTTCAGCAACTCATTTCAGAAAGGTGAGCAGGTGTCTCTCAGACCTAACAATCATGATTCCACAGTTCACAGAATCTTAAGATAAATCATTAGACTGATAACGTATATAGTCTTTTGTCTGTTTTTCAGACTCAAGCGGGTTTTTTGTTGTTCTTTTTTTTAAGAATGGCTTTGGAATAGCTGTCAGTACTAAAACCTGATTAAATGAAGTAGGAGCAAAAATATGGGATTACATGGACCTCGATTCCTTATGAACTGATAAAATAAGTCCTTCTTTGAATCCATACTTTGTAACACTTTTAATATTTAGGTTTTAATAATAATGCTTAGCCAGTTTCGGCACCCACCTCATTTTAACTCTGCTCTCTTGGCTCCTACTAAATGAAAATGTGTGCACAATGCCCCTCCTCTCGTACTTAAAGGTCCAATGGACTCAGTTCAATTGAAACCTACCCACGCACCTGTTTTCGTGCCTATCCCTACTTAGGAATGGTTAAGGGTCCAGGTTGGAGTGCCATTTCTGAAGCAACTCCTTCCAAGACTATCATCACACAACTTGAGGAACAATAACTAGCTGGATCTACCCAGGCATCATTTCTTTATCAGACAATGCCTGAATTATTTTTAACTGAAACTTTAGATTAATGGATTGTTTGGTAACAAGAAATTGTACTGAAGTAAATCATATTACAGACTTAGTAAAATGGTTGTTATGGACTAAATATTTGTTCCCTCCTCCGCCATGCCCCTCCCCCCAAAAAATTTGTATGTTGAAATTCTAACCCCCAGTGTGATGGTATTGGGAGGCGATGAGGTCATGAGGGTGAGTGGAGCCTTCATGACCGGGACTAATGCTCTTATAAGAGACATCCCACAGAACTCCCTTGTTCCTGCCACCACGTGACATGGCCATCAAGAAAATGGCTACCTATGAACCAGGAAGCAGGTCCTTCCCAGACATCAAATCTTCTTGCACCTTAATCTTGAATTTACCAGCTGCCAGAACTGTGAGAAATGGGTTTCTGTCGTTAAGCCACCCAGTGTATGGTATTCTATGATAGCAGCTGGAACATACTGAGACAGCAGTCAATACTAACATTTCCACCGTATGTATATAAATGTCATGCTTGTTCTGTCTGACCATCAACACTCCTTCCAAGGTGACAGTAGTGCTCCTGTGTCTGAGTCACACCATGGCCTGTCTGATCCTTTCCAGTTGCTCCTCTTCCAAGTTGCTCACTTGGTATGCTCTTGTAGCCTCCCTTGCATTTATTCAGTTACAAGAGCTTTCCTGACCCAGTCACAAACTTAGAACTTTTCTGATGTTTCTGCCTTTGTCCTCTCCATTCACTGCCACTGTTTTTCTTCCTCCCACTCTCCACCTTTTTCTCTCCTTCTCTGCATTTGGTGTAACTCTGGACCAATGAGGTCACCTCACCCTGGGCTTGGTGACTGAGTTGCACCTTGGGCACTCCACGCCCTCTGTAAGTCACTTTCAAATCTGCCATCAAAGCGGGACTTCCTGGTCACACTGCCTCAGTCCTGCGATCCTCTCCTGCTGCCGTCCATAGGATCAACAAACGTACCCACCAGGCCACTGTGACCATGTCACTAACAGGCCATGCTCTTCACAACAAGTCCCGCAGCTAGCTGGACAGGCCAGTCTAACTCGCTGGCTTCTTTATGAGATGGACGAGCCTATTACTCGCGCCCCATTCATTGGATGGAGAACGGCCCACTTTCTGCCTCAGCACCTGGGGAAAAGTCCTTCAGGAAACAAGTGCACACCCCCATCCCTGTGGTGCCACAGGATTAGGGCTCTGGCTGCTCTGTCCCCGGGAGTGCTGCCTTCCCAGCTGCAGCCTCTCAGCACTTAATCCTCGTAACCCTGCCTCCCACCATGGCGAATATAGAAATGGGGCTCTGAAGTAATGAAGTCAGTGAGTCCTATCAAAGCCTCCATCTGCCCCCACAGAGAGCGTGTCTACCCCATAAAAACCCCAACCAAAGGGAGAGGCACTGAAATATTAATGACCTACATGTATTAAGTACTATTTTCACAGCATCCTATAAGGACACTGAGAGGGCACAGATCCTTCACCAAAGAGTCCCCAGTCTCTTGGGGAGGTGTGCATGCACAGGCAGGATGTGTGTGCCCTTGGTTTCCTCCCACGTTACAGGTCAATTCATTCATAAATAGTCACTGAGAGCGCCTGAGTGTCCCAATGTCAGACACTTTGCCCTAAACTGAGAAAGGAGTGCAATGTCCCTATCCCATTCTGCACATCACAAAGCACTTCCACATACAGACTCTTGTTTGTTTTCTTCTAAGTCCTTGGAATGCAAATTATATCTATTACAGATCTCTCTTCCTAGAACAGAAAAGCTCTAAACACAAGAGTATTGTTTAAGGTTAAGTCAGTCCTAGGAAAACCTAAGCTAAGGTATGGTGGGTCAAAGGAGTTCCAGCCGGCAGCGGCCTTGACCCCTAGCCTCGTCTCCCAGCACTGCCTGACCCCACACTGACTACCTCTGGGGAGGGCAAGGGATGTAGCGGTTAACACTCCAGCTCCACTTCAAATCTTGTCTCCACCATTGCTGCACCTGTAACTGGGAGCAAGGAACTGAACTTCCCTCTGCCTGAGTGGTTCTTCCTGTCACAAGACATTCTGCACGCAATGAGTTATGTATTCTCTAAGAAGAGGAAGCTTTCTCTCCACTCTCTTTTCTTCCCGAGCCCTCACTAGAATCACCTTTAAAAGTCTCTTTGCAAACTATATATTTGATAAAACGTTTACATACAAAATACATAAGAAATTCATAATGATGGAAAAATATAAATCATAAAATATTCTTGGAGAAATATGCTACCTAGTAAAACGATAGAAAAATTTTAAATGAGGTTTTTTATAGACAAAAATTAACAAACATCTAACTTCCATTTCTAATTAGCCATAACATTAGCATAAAAACAATTGTACTGAAATCTTTAGATCTTCTTACTTTTAAATATATGTATACATTTCTACAATCCGCTGTACTCTACAAATTTCCTTCGCAAGCTTGTTTAGAGAGACTATAAAAAATAATTGTTGAAATAACCAATTTTATTTAGCTCAAATTGTGACTTAGCCCATTTCGATTAATAAAGTTTCTGTAGTTTACTATTGCTGCTGTGCGAAAGCTTCACATATTAGCAGTTGAAAACACAAATTTATTATCCCATAGTTCTGGGGGACAGAAAGTCCAAATGGGTCTCACTGGGCTACAACCAAGGTGGCAACAGGACTGCATGCCTCATGGAGGCTCGGAGAACGAATTCTTTTTCCTTCCTTCCCCACATTCCAGAGGCTGCCCATACCCCTTGGCTCCTGGGCCTCTCCCGCTGCCAAAGCCAGCAATGGCAGGTCGTCTTTCTTAGGGTGCCCTCTCTCTGGTTCTGGCTCTTCTGCCTCCTTCTTCCTCATTTAGGGACTGCTGGGATTACTTACACTGGGTCCGTCCTGACTAATCCAACGTAATCTTATTTTAAGATCAGCTGATTAGCAAGGTTAATTTCCATCTGCAATATTTATACACCTTGCTATGTAAAGTAACATAGTCACATGTTCTGAGGATCACAACATGGACATCTTGGAGCGGCCATTGTTCTGTCTGCCCTAAGGTTTTTCTTATATGCCAGATGCCAGAGAGCAGAGACACCAGGCACTGTATGCAATGGCTACTGGGCTGTAACATATGTTGTCTAGGGATCGATCATGCCAGTGACCCTTACTTTCCAAAAAGACACTTCCCAGACAGAGAAAGGCAGTTTTAAACAGCACCCCCACACCAGGCGTATGAAGCGAGCTGGAGCCTACCCCTTGCAGCTCTAATTTTGATGTGTTAAATGTGATCGCTGAAACAAATGAAATAGTGGTACACTAGAAGCATTTCAAACAATTTACTGCATTTTGTCATATATAATGCATCCCCACATTTTGTGTGCATTATACACAGGATTATTATACCCATTATTATACCCATGGTATGTAATCATTATGCCCATGTATAATGCACATCCTTATTTTCCCCTCAAGAATTTGGGCAAAAAGTGCACATTACACATAGCAAAATACAGTACATTTTTTCTTTTAAGGATAAGAGTATAGAGATAACTTAATTTATCTGATATGTGAGAAAATGAATTAGTCCATAGTATGTAATTATATTCATGTAAAATATCATTTACTTAGTATTTAACATATTTCATTAAATTCAAATAATTATATGAAACACTAAGTGAGAAGAAATTTTTACCAATTACACTGTGGCATGCCATTGATTGTAAGTTGCAAATGATTTTAGTAATATTAAAATGTGAAAATAATCACCTTAGTATTGATGAAATAGGTTACCATGCATATTTGCTACTGCGTGTCTATAGACATGTCTGGGAGAGAGAGAAAACAAGAAGGCATATACAAGAATATGGCAGGGTCCTTACTATTAAGAACCTCAAAATTAGATTAGAGAGAAAGAATTTTATACATAAAACAATTAGAAAGCATACAGAAATGTACTTAAAAAGCTCTAAGAGTGGTGTATTGGAACTGGCTCATACTGACGCCCATGAGATGATTGTTAAAATTTTCAGCACTTTTGCAAGCCATTGTTAGCTTAAAATTGGTCTTCATGGGAGTATTTGCACCTCAGAAATTGGCAAACACTACAACAAACTAGTTTACCAGCACACTACTGACTAAACTTAAAAAGTAAGTGTCAAGATATATCACAGGGGATAAATAAGATGATTCATTACACGAGTCAACATACAGAGGTATGCTTTACATACTTTTAATCCAGGAATTAATCTTGTCTCCAATATTTGACCAAAGCAGCTCATATACACATTCAACTATTTCCCAACCCTAACAAAAACAACACAAGGACTCTGGCAAATACATTGACATTTTTCAGTAGCATTTCAATCAAGAATTTTTATGCAAGATATCTCGTTACATTACCACAAATGAAAAGTTTCAACTCACCTACCAATCTGGAAAAACTGATTACACCATTTTATGCTTAACAGAATCAAGTGAGACTTAGGTGAATGAGCATAGTTTTATTACTAAAGATGAAAAGCCTGATTGAGAGGTGCTTTGCATCTCAGAGGTCACTAAATCTGCAATTTGTAGAGAGTCTGATTCTGTTCAAGGAGGGCCTATATCAAACCTCCACTACCAAGGCCGGCTTCTAGCAATAACAGACAGGTCAATGTTTCTCACACAAGTACTTGTATTGGCAAAGCAAGTTAAACAAATCACAAGTTACTGTGCCTTGATTGCCTTCGTGTCACCCTTCACAGAGAATGGAGTTCCATCCCCAACCCAAATACCTCTTTCATTGTCCATCAGAAAAGATTTGCAAGAATCCAAGGATTCCTAGCTATAAGAAGAAATTCATCACACTCAAGCCACCCAACCAAGCCTAAGGTTCTGAATCTCAACGAGATTCTTAGCAAAGAAGTTAATAACATCTAAATTGAAATAAATTCCTCAAATAAAATATCCAAAAGCATCATCGATAGCCAGAAAAAAGCAAAGTAAAATTAAACTTTTTAGCTTTACCTCACTAAAAGCTGTCTTTTATTGATGAGAAACAAAATTTAGGAAATATGTGACCAGACACCTTAATTCTCAAGAGGTACAATTTCCCTGTAATTAAAGACAAATAAACCTATATCAAACACCTCCTGCCCTAAGTGAATTTGATGAAATAAAAAAAGGGTGGGATTTGAAGCCAAAAGGGTAGAGGTCAAATTTTAATTCTACCATTTACAAGATGGAAGATGCTGAGGAGTTCAACCTTCTTCCCTATGAAATTATCACCATGACATAAAATGTTGTGACTATATCCTGAAGTGGATAATCATTAGATTATTGGCATTCATATGTGGAAATGGCCACATAAGGTCTAGCCAGCTCCCCCATTTTATATTCAGGAAACTGAGGCTCTGAAAGTAGGCATGGTTCATCTGTAAACTCAGGTCAGAGACCTCAAAAACAATGTCACAGTAATTCCCAAAGAATTGTACCTATCCCTTTCCTAGGATACTTATCTCACTACCTCCCACCAGAATTTCTTTCATCCATTCCTAATCACTCCTTTAGATTCATATAAGATCCCACCCTGTGTCCCTCTCATTAAGTATGTAAGTATGGAACCATGACCACAGCAAACAGCCAATATTTGTTGAATGAATAACCACATCAGTTAATGGAAACAAAGTA
Source organism: Mormoops blainvillei (assembly GCA_004026545.1). Lineage (NCBI taxonomy): Eukaryota > Metazoa > Chordata > Mammalia > Chiroptera > Mormoopidae > Mormoops > Mormoops blainvillei. Next base: position 32,345 of record PVJD01008975.1, read on the forward strand.
TATTGGTCCAATTCCTTGACACATATCCTTTTTAAAAAAATCCATGTGTAAGGATCATAACCTTTCTTCTGCTTCAGGAAAATAACTGAAAACAGCCTATAACAAAAGAGGTTCAAGAGCATGCTTTAAATATTTGGGCCCTTTTTAAAATGCAGAGTGCTCAGTGTGGATGATCACGCTGACAATGTCAGTTTTGTTGTTTTGTTTTTGTCACAAAGCACCTTTGCAGTGTACTATAGATTTGCATTAAAAGAAAAAATTTCCAAGGAGGCAGAAAAAAAAATAGCCTTTTCAGGAAACTTGAAGAAAGACTGATACAGAAGAGCAATTGACACTGGGGTCAGTTATTTACCAACCCTTTGTAAGAAAACTCTTTGCTAACTAAAACTGGACCACCGACCTCTGTTGCCTGCCACTTTACAGACGGCGACTCAATTGGTATCATATAGATGATTTTATATTACATTCTTCATTCTTTTTTATTTGCATCCGAACCTGCCAGATCTCAGCAATTATGCTAAATATTGATTTACAATTTCCATCAGCTTATCCTAATGATGCAGCCAGATGAGAACCATAATATTATTTTATTTATAGCCTTAATATGATGGCTTGAAGTAAAACCAAAACTAGTCTCCAACTGTGCTGACTGCTGGCAAGATAGTTTTGCAATGTACACAGATGAGTCACCAGGAAAGCAGTGCCTGGGGAGTCAGCGAGCCCAGATGCACCAAGGTTGATGAGTTTTATATATACATATATATATACATATATATATATCTATGAACATGGTGTGAGCCTCCAAGTTCTTCGGAGACTTAAGGATCTTACATCTGAGAACAGAAAATAAAAATTTTGACCACTTAAAAATATGTATTAATAGGAAAGTAGAATCCAAATTAAGAAATATAATGAGGTTCTTTACAGCAAAGGTGATAGAAGGGAAAATTCTAGAAATCAATAATTTTCATCACTAGTGTTTACTGTTCACTTAAATTCCTGTAGGGCACTCTATGTGACATGAAATATATATTTTAATTATTAAAACAACTCTGCGAAGTACTAGTATCCTCTCTCTTCATAAATGAGTAAACTGAGATGTAACTCACAGCCTGTTAAAGACAGATCCAGAATTCAAATCAAGGACTGTTCTGCTTTGACTGCTAGAATGAATTGTGTCCTATGAAGTACAGGCAAAGGTCATACAGAGCTCAGCCTAGAGAAGGAAAGACATGTAGGGACCCAGGTTAGTGGATGGTTGCTCTCTGAAAGATGCTAAGAAGGCAGCAGGATCATCACAAACAATGAATGAGAGTAGAGGGATGATATTTTGGCTCAATAAAAGGAAACCATTTAAAGATCAAAGGGATGACCTGTAGGATGGTATACCCAAAGGTCCTGGAATTGTATGATTCTATGACAGCCATGGAGGGTTTTAAGCAGGAAAATGAGATGAATTAAATATTCCAACTGTCCTTTTGACACCTATATCTTCCTGCTGTGTCTTGAGAAGGCAGAGTATGGTAGTTAGGAGTTTGACTTCTCAAGTCAGATGTCTTGAGTGTGAATCTTAACCGGATTATTTAATAGGTTAGCAACCAGGGACAAAGTACTTACATCTTGCTGTGAAAATGGAAATAGCAGTAGTGCTACTTTAGAAAGTCATTTAGAGCATTGAATGAGTCAATATGTATAAAGCACTTAATAATTTATTTAGCAAATAGTAAATGTTCAATGAATTTTGAAAGTTATCATTAAGTATATACTTCATCTTCAACTATCAATTTAAACTGAAATAATACTATGCAAGTAAAACTACTTCTTAAAGGCTTCAACCATGAGTAATTTCTTTGCAGTTAACTTCCCCTGTTGGCAGAAAGCCTTCCTCGAAGGAGACAACACTTAAAATCTATTTCTCCCTATTTGTTCCTCAAAGAGTAGTTAATCGTTATCTTCTTAGGAAGAAGCTTATATAAACCTGAGCACTATCTTTTTGAAGTCAGAAAGCTGTGTTCCTTAATTATCTTTCTATATGTTATAACCTCCATGAGGGCATTAACTTTGTCCTATTCACTAGGGCCTAGTATTCCAGTGGCACAAAACAATGGCTGGAATGTATTTTTTGAATGTAAAAATAAATATTGTTTCTTTTCTGATCTTCAAATGCCTTTCTAGCTGTCAATATCCATTTTAAGTTAACAAATTAGAAAACTGCAGCCTTTGAGAGGAGCACTGAAAAACATCCATGTTATTCTACTTATTTCCAAACCCAGAGCTGATTTAAATTAGTAAGTAGGTGAAGATTGCCTTGCATACATCCAACCTCCCTTTCCTGTGCCTTATCTCACTCCTAAATGACAATCCTATACACAGTGATCCTTGATATTGTCAGATTCTTCCTCCTCCTCTCCCACCTCCTTCTTTTCCTTTTCCATACTTAGCTACTCTGAGAAAGCAAATGTCAGAATTGCTCAGTACACATCCTGAAATGCAGTTTAGGTGCATGCTGTTTCCTAGGGACCAACATTTGCGAAAGGAAGAAGGTGGAAGCAGGATTGAGCAGAGGGAGAAGTCAAAATGCACATAGGCCATGCACAGCTTTGGCCAACCTGAAATAGCCAAGCATTTATATCCCTCCATGCTCAGTCACCACTGAGGGCTGCCCAGGAAGGATGTGACTGTGGACAATGTGGTACTCTGGAGTTAAAGCAGACCCCGAAGATGCTGACAGCTAGAGGGTCTACAGACCACTTCTTTATACATGGGAAGAAAGTTCTTCCTAGAAGAACTTACTTACACTTAATAAAGAGGAAGGAAGGAAGGAAGGAAGGAAGGAAGGAAGGAAGGGAGAGAGGGAGGAAGGGGGGAAGGAAAGAAGGAGGGAGGAAGGAGAAGGGAAGGGAAGGAAGGAAGAAGAAAAAAAGAAAGGGAGGGAGGGAGGACACAGCCACCAAAGAAGACCACATCAATACAATACCATGTGTGTTGGATGAGGAAGGATAACAAATCAACCTCTTTAAATATCTCATTTTCCTAAATTAAATTGTAATTAATATGTGCAGCAGTGAGATTTAAAATGGTAAAGCCATCTGGTCAAAAGTTTAAGAGATTGACTAAATTTTAAATTATCAGTCATTGAAAAAAAGTGCTCATAATATTTTCACCAGTCTACCATTTGTCAGTGTCAAAGTAATGATGCCATTTCCTGAGTTTGTCCTGAATTCTCAGATTAGATAAGAAGAATAAATGTGTTACAGAAATACAAATGCTCTGGATAATTTCATTTTTATCAGAATTCTCAATTATCCAGGTCATGGTTTCTTAAAAAGAGCAACCTTTTTGGTGGGTCAGAGCTAACTCTCTTTGTAAAAATACATGAATTTAAGAACAGGTTACCATTTAAAATAAATTAGTGTAATTGAACAAGAAAGTGCTTTATGGCCTGGAAAAATTTCCTCATCTTCCCTCCCAATTAATAGTTTGGGATATCTCTGCTTATTTTGAGCTGTATATTTTATGTATTTTTGGTTGATGTACTTTGAGAAATTAATAATAATGACTTAAGAATGCATTAAGTACTTTATCATAATAATCATTTCATAATGTATGAGGTCTATCCAGAAGGTATCCAGCCATGTAATATGAAAAATAGACATTTATACAAGAAGATACAAGATACAAGAAACATTGTACATAGGAAAATGATGCCTCAGTCCCCTTCAAAGTAGGCACCTTGGGGCCTCACACAGTTTTCCTAATTGCCATTAGCTATCCCATCATATTTTCCTGAATCTCATCAATGGTCTGAAATCTCTTCCCTTTCAAAGGTGATTTTAGTTTTGGGAAAAACCAGATGTCACAGGGAGCCAGTTCTGGGTTGGAGGGAGGCTGAGTGACCTGGGCGATTGGATATTTTGCCAAAAAAGTCCGTATGAGATGTGATGCATGAACAGGCACGATGTTGTGATGAAGCTGACAGTCACCAGTTGCCCACAGCTGCAGCCTTCTGAATCATCCGAATTATTTCCACAAAGGAATATTCAATCTTAATGCAAAATTTGATGCGGATTTGTTGCTCTACTTGCTGAGTCATTTTGAATGCGACAGCCACATGGTACACATGCTCACTCAATAGCATCTACTGCCCCCACTGACTAGTACAGTGAAGTCATCATTGTTCATACATGCACATTCCAGTTCACTCTCCTTGGATGCCAGGTTACATCGATGTCACACAAACCATTCTTGTTATATTAACAATGGCTGAACTTTTTCTGGACAGACCTCATGTGTGTATATAAAACCATCACATTGTATACCTTAAACTAAAACAGTGTTATCTATCAATAATATCTCAATAAAGCTGGAATAATAAAACTAGGGAGAAAACTTCTAAAAAAAACTTAAGCAGCATAATCTTTGCACAAAGATCAAAATAAATGCACAATAGCTGTCATTCGGTGATTCTCTAATATGTGCCAATGTTCCTACAAAAAAGGGATCTATTACCCCCATTTTGTGAAAGAGTAAAGTGGGCACAGAGATATTAACTTTCTTAAGTTCAGATAAGGCAAAACTGAGATTCATATATATGTCTTTCTGACTCCGAAAATATTACTCTTTCCACTATAGCCTGCCTATCTCATAATTTTTAATGGAACACTGATTTTCCTTTAGAATTTCATTCTATTTCATTTAGAAGAAAAAGAAATGAGATAATTTTCAGTTTCAGGCCTTCAGACACTTCAAGTTGCTGATCATGTCCCCTTGGAAATGCCCTTCCTATCCACACTTCCCACTATTACTTCTAAACTGCCTTAGGCTCTGTCTCCCAGCTTCCTTCCTGAGTCCCCCAACACCCTTTATTGGTTTGGGATCTGGTTCCTGCTCCATGTTGTTGCATTTAGCTCTGAAACTTCCTACTTTCCTTTTTTTTCTTCCTTGAGCCAGTCTTCTCACCAAGGAATGGAACCTCAGAATCCCTCTTCACAGACTGCAGCCTGAAGTCAGCTTCGCCCACTCCCCATCCTGGAAGATTCCAGGCTAGGTCAAAGCTCCAAGTCTCAAGTTTTAAAGGAAAAAAGAATTTTTAGGAATGAAGAATTTAACAGTAATAATCTCATGTATATCCTTGCGAATTATGGTGAAATATGACAAAAAATAGAATCATCTACCTCCAGGCTACTTGTGAAATAAATATGAGGGAGGACACCCCCAAAAATGGAATTATTTATAAAAATTTATTCTTAGATGTTTAAACTTCAGCCATCTTCAAAGTACTCTCCATTTGGTGCAATATACCTATTGGGACTTCTTTCCACTGTTTAAAAGTATTTGAACTTTTGATGTCTTTTAGTGCTTCTGCTGTTTTGTTTCACCTCCTCCATGTTGGAAAAATGTTTCCCTTTGAGGACTTTGTTGATCCAGGGAAATTTTAAAAAAGTCATTCAGGGCAACATTGGGTGAATAGGGAGGGTGGGGCATGGGGGTCATGCCATTTTTGGTCCTGGTGAACACTCAGAGTGGCGTGGGCAGGTGCACTCTAAGTCACCCATCGTCAAATGGGCAAATGTATTGAAAGAGTCTTCAAAAACTTTTCACTGAAGTCAAATGTAGCCCCTCACAACACTACCAGCTGGTACACTGGTGCAGACAGGTTCCTAGAACACTCACCTAGTGGGGGAAGCCTGTACTACAAGGGGCCCACCCTCCAGAAGAATAATTTGGGGTTTTTTGGGGTGCCCCTCATAATATGTGCTGTTATGGTTTACATCACTATTTGCTTGGCTTTCTGTTACTTGCAGTTGAACATATTCCTAACTGATTCCATCACCTTGCTGCCAAGAACAGCGAAACTCAATGAAAGTCAGTGACTTTGTAAGCCTTTTATAAACACTCACTACTCAGGCTTTTTCAAGAACTCAAATGAATTTCTGGAAGACAGAGTGATTGCTTAATATGACAGCTTGGTGACTAGCAACAGTAGGCACTCAGTAACTATTAACTGAATGAATGAGCAAAAATATACTCTTGGGGCATATGTCGCACTAAAATAGGAGCCATATGTCAGCAATTATTGAGTTAAGTTCAGGTCATTGTCCTGGAGACACACAGAGGAGCAAAATATGTAGAGAGGTGTGGTCGCCCCCTTCCTCAAAGGGTTTGCAGTGTATAAAGGAAATATAAAGAAAACTGTAATAATAGGAGAGGAATGCCTACATGGTACCGTTTGGTGTGTCTTTTAAAGCAACGTGACTTAGAAACACCTTTTTAAACAATGTTCCTTCATTAGCATAGCTTTAAAAATAGGAATAATCCAGAGGAAACTGGAAAAGAAAGAAAATGACAAAAATTCTAACTATGATAATTCCTGGATGGTAGGATTTCAAACAATTTTATTTTCCTCTCTGTATTTTTCTGCTCAAAGTAGAAAATTTTGAGAATATAGATAAGTAATAGAAGGAAAATAGAAGACCACTTGTATCCATAGTACCCAGAGATTTGAGATCTCTTCTAAGTCTATTATTCTAATTTATAGCAGATTATTTTTATTTGAATCTAAACAACACAAACAATATTATTGTAAATATCTTGAAGCAAGCTATGAAGACAAACAAGTTCTTAATATGAAAAACCACATAATATTCACAAATATAAAATATTACAATCCATGGCATATAGAGAATGCCAAATTAACTGCTACTATAAAACAATATGCTTCAATTCAATTGAAAATGCTTAGTTTTTAATGCTGTTTCATAACTACTATGTGCAATTTATATTGCCTCTTTATCTCCCTGCTGTTTCTTCCCTTGATTCAATATTTTGCCTTAAGAATTCTCATTAATTTATGTGTTTGTTACTATTAGAAGAAAATAATAACAGTCACAGAAAAATGGACCACCAGCTCAAAATACTTAGTTTTCTATCCCAACTAGTATCTCACACTGAGAGATAGGGAGTAATTTGATTACTAATCAGACTTAACAAAAGAAAAGTTCAATACTTACAAGTAGAGATTATTGACTTACTGTCTTAATTACTTCTCTTCACTAGTCCTTTAATTATATCTTCTGTTTGCTTTTATTTTTATCTCCCTTTTGAACTTTTGGTTTCCAATCTCCACTTCCCATGAACCTCATATTCTTAAATCATTTATTTTCAATGACTCTGCATTCCCCATAAAGACGACGTTCAGCTTTTGCAAGACCAAGTAATAAAGTGCATCAGCAGTTACAAATGGGTTATGCTAATATGCTAGGGCTGCCCTAACGAAGTACCGCAGACTGGGCGGCTTAAACAACGAAAATTTATTGTCCCACAATTCTGGAGGCTACAAATCCAAAATTAAGGTGTCAGCAGGATCCGTTTCTTCTGAGGGAAGGATCTGTTCCAGGCATTTCTCTTTGGCTTCCAGATAGCCATCTTCTCCCTCTATCATCACAGTGGTCTTCTCTCTGTATGTAGGGGTGTCCTAATCTCCTCTTCTTTTAAGGACATCAGTCATATTAAGGCCCACCCCACTGACCTCATTTAACCTCAATTACCTCTTTAAAGACCTCCAAATAGAGGCATCTTTGAGGTACTGGGAGTTAGGGCTTTAACACATGAACTGGAGTGGGGAGGTGGTGCAATTCAGCCTATATCACAGGATTAACCAGAAATGTGACCAATTTAAGTATGTGACATGGATTTAGACAGAAGAAACAACGTACGTGTTCCCCAAGTACAAGGAAACCCAAGCTGCTATACTTTGATTCTGAAGTATCTGATCTGACAAACAGAAAAGGATAACTGGTGACACATGAAAAAGAGGAACAGGTAACTTCAGGATCTTAACCATATTCACGTAGCTAGCTGGGAGGGATGCATAGAGGTTAATGAACCTCTCCAATGAAAGTCCCCAGAGCATGGGGAAGAAGAAGAAATTGCACTTCATAGTAATCTGTCCATAGATGAAACAGAGTTAACTATATGAAAGACACAGGGAAACAAGACTGAGAGTGAAAGGAGACCTGGAACAATGCAATACAATTGTTAAGGAATCTAGAGTCATACATCTATGCTTTAAAATATTCCTTACTTTTAAAGTAGCTTTCTTATATGTTTGTGTATTTTTTGTAGGCTCTCATGTTTCATTATAAAAGCATTGACTTGACAACGATTCTCAAATCCTCATACCTGAAACAGAATTTTGGTAAAGCATGACTTTTTAAGCTGCATCTATGAACTTGTCACACCTTTTTGTCTTTTCTCCAGAAAAATATTAATCCACAAAGGCAAGCTCTCAGGTAAATTACTTAAGCCCAAATATATTTTCTGATATAACGATATGCAGCAATGTTGTTGTTCTCTAATCGGGGCATTCGCAAGAAGAGAGAGATTTAAAGCTTTTGACTAGTGAAAGAACAAAGTAGTTCCGGCTCAGCTGGAAATCAGGGGCATAACGGAGTCCCAGTTAACATCCGGGTTGATTTTTCAGTCAGTGCAAGGTACAAATATACTACATGGTCAAAAATATCTTTAAAAAACATTAATTTAACCCATAAAGTACAATACACCTGGTTTTGTACTTTACCATTCTATTCAGTAATTCTTTGCGTGATGAAATTTCAGAACCATGGAGCTAAGTCAACACAAGGACCTAAACAAAAATCAAAATGCAGTATCTACACACTAAAATAATTAATTCTCCTTTGAGGGCACTGCTCAAGCCTTCTTCAAAGCAATCAGGATCGGCAGTTGATCATTTAAATGAAAAATTAAGTTAATGAGCTAACTGTATATAAATACATTTGTCTTACATAGTTTAATTGAAAGCATAAATACATGTCCATACATTATTTGTAGTGCCAAGGGTCTTACTTTGAATGTGGCTCAATTAATTGTCCTTTTAAACCTTTTCTTTTCTTTTTATAATATAAATCATATCATTTGGGATTTCAAGTTTAGGGAAAGGAGAAAAGATATTTACAAGCCAATATGAATCTTCAATCCTAGATTTTTTATTTTTGAAAGTTTTACCATCACTTTATTTGACAGCTTATTTTTAAATGATGGACATAATGAAATCATTCCAAAGTACATGCCATTTTCAACTATTTGTATGGCAAAGTGAGTAAGCCATTGGAGGGAAAGATCCAATAATCCAATCTGCCTCAACTTCTGTTGGTCTATACCAAAATTACTAACTAATATGGAAAATATTATTGCAGTATTATCTCACAGTATCTAAGGTTTTCAATGAAAATCCCATCTATGGAAACATTAAGTCTTAAAAATACATAAGCCCCAGGTCAATTATTTGAGGCTGATTTTGAATCAAAAACTTAGTCAGAGAAGTTTTATTTTCCCATCTCCTGAAAAAAAATCATATAGTTATTAATAACTAAAACAGGTTGGAAAAGTTTCCCCTTCTCCTCCCAGTTAGACATGCCTTGACAACCTCAGTGGACATCATGGACAATGAAGAAGCAAGATGAAAACCTATAGGAGGGGAAATCCCGGGATTCTTTTTCTAAGGATGTAATACATATGTGCAAATAAAATGCCTTGATGGGCAACAAAAAAAAAAAAAAGAAAGAAAAGAAAAGAAAACATGGGAGAAAAAAATAATGCTACAGTAGACTGCACCTGACAGCACCTGTTCCCTAAACCAGATGTTCACTAATTGGGAAATGCATACTCCTGGGGCTTCCCAAAGGCTTTCCTAGGGAAACTCAGGCAAGGGTACTTTTAAGGAAATCAATTTTTAGAAGCTCAAGTTTCCCCTGTATGCTTCTAAAACTGATCTACCTGAAAAATGTACTTCCAGTCACAATTATCTCCTTCTTCCCTTTTATCTTTCTGTTTTTACAATAGGTGGGCAAACATCTCACCATCTGGTATCTTATTAGGGTGCACTGAACTTAGAAAAACATCTGAGAAACAAAAGGGCAATTTGACGTATTGTATACATGTTGATATAACAAATCACTTTTTATGACTGGGCAACAAGTAGGATTGCAATCTTTGTTTCCAATCCTTCCCTTTCTAAACAATTGGAGGAGGACCTAAGTTGCCATCTGAAAGATCATTGAACACATTTTTTGGAGATAGATCACTAAGAGATTTTTGGAAGGAATTCAAAGATTTGCATGACATTGTATAACAAATCTCTTTTCATTCCCATCTACTTATATGAATAAGTTTGTTAAGCAAAGGATTAAGAGAAGATATCCCATGTGTAAAAACAAAAGAGGAGAATCTCAACAAAATGTTAAGGGAAGAAGTAAAAAAAAAGAAAGAAAAGACTGCATTCAATTTACTTCATTTAACCAGAAACCATTTACTCCTGGAAGTTAAGTTGCTAATATTTAACAGGAGGTTGACTAGGAACTATTCAATTTGAAATCAAATAATTCATGACTTCAAGTCTGAAATTCCATGTGACATACTTTGGTGGTGGGAGTGAGTGGTGAGTGACAGACTAGAATGCTACTATAAACATTCAGAGTGCCACACTGTTCGCTAATGAAGAAGGCAGAGAAAAAGTGCAAAGGACACTCCCGTTGTAAATAACATGGTGGATTTGTGATTATTTTGTCACTTCTGGGTACACACCTTTATTATCTAAAAACTGACAATTTTACTTAACAGCAGTCGTTACTTTGCTTTTAATGAAGGACAGAATTATCAGGGAGTACTAAGGATGTGTTAATTCTTTCTATGCCACTACAGAAACACTTCTTTCTGACTATTGTCACTACAGAAACATTTCTTTACATTTAAAAAAAAGTATAAATTAATAAGTCTAAACAAAGAAAAATGCTTCTAAACCTTGGCAGAATCATTCCAAGCACACAACATCTTGTGCACTTTTATGTTGTCATAAACAATAATATTCCCCATTCTTCCAGTTCCTCGGAGGAAATTTACAGACGAGTGTGACTATCTCTACTTAAAAGAGCCAAGGATTCAGAGACGATCTTTTGAAGGAGCCAAAAGAGCCATATCATTTTATTCCCATGAACGGACGAGGGGTATGAAATTGCCATTCCATCTCTGGGACTAGTGCACAACCCACAAACAAATAGCAACTCGGGGTGAGATTTAGCAAACCAAAGAGGCTACCAATTGAAATGCTCCGCTCTAAAACAATTTCATTGGAGATGACAATGCCAGAAACAGTGTTTTATACTTGACTTCCCCCCAATTACAATGCAGCTCAGATTCAAAGTCTTTGTTATAATTTGTGGTTGAAATTTTTAAGGCTATTTTTATTTATTCCAAACTCTATCTGAACAAAGTCAGCATAGGCCCTTTGCAATTTTTATGTCGTGTTTCATGCTGTAATTAGGTAAGCAGTGGAACTCAAAAGGAAGCCCCAAGAGAAAGTATCAGGACATCACTTATTGATTGGTGGGATTTTAGGGATTTAAAATTTCTGTTCTATTGTACAACTGCACTTTATTACCACTTTATCCTTCAAATGTAATAAGTACAAACTGCTTCAGTAATGATGGAAAAGCTTTCTCAGCTTTAATGAAACCTTTTATTTGCTACTGAAACTTTTATTATTTCCAAATGATAGCACAGGCAAGAAAAGTAATCACTACTTATACTGATGGAAAACTTCAGCAATTTAAATAATTTTGTCCTTGGGTGAATTTTAAGGCATTTAGAGTTCTTATATTTATTATTTTCATTTATTTTTGATGAACCAAAACCAAAATATATATGAACATGTACACACTACAACAAAATTACTTCCTAAGAATATATTAAAATACTAGATATTTATGTGCAGGTCTGTAAGATGTCAGTCTGATCTGGGTATGAATTTCTATATATGTAGGGCTCCCGCTAATCTCAGCTGTTGACTATGAGAGGCAAAGCAGCAAGTAGAATGGTTAAGCCCATAGGCTCTGAAGCTGGACTACTTGGCTTTGCGTTCCAGCCCTAAGCCCTCCTTCTTTCAAGACCTTTAAAAAAGTTCCCAGTCCTCACTCTCCTTATATGTGAAACAAAGGATGACTAGAACCCGCCGCATGCAGTGAGTACAAAGATTAAATGAGGTATTTCACGTAAAACATTAGACTAGAGCCTGGTACATGGTAAATGCTTGATAAATGTTTAGCTTTAATGTGGTTTTCATATGTGAATACATCCACCTCTAGCTGATACCATTCATTCAACAAACATTTGTTGAGCTTTCCTTTATGCTGAACATTTGTCGTTGGTAAAGGGGGCACAAAGATTGATGAGATACAGTGTCTATTTTTCGGGCGCTTCCAATTTTAGTGCAAAACTATTGTTGCCATCCTAATATCTTCCCTGAAGAGTACCACGAAGCACACTCTTTCACCAGATCACAGTTTCCTTTTCCCATGTGCTTGCAACTAATGGAGCTTCAGAAAAATTTCACTTCAGTTTCTGAAATCTTAATCATGCACAACTTCATAAGCAGCTACTGGTTTTTTCCACATTTTAAAATAGATGATTAAATGGTCTAATCGGATTCTAACTTAGCCAAAAACTTGAAAAACATAGGAAGACAACCATGACTGACACCTTCATTTTCCCGGATGGCGATATACTGCAAACGGCAGCTGCAGAAAAATACTGCCAATTACATCCTACGTGATCCACAGCTATAACTAAAACTGCACAGGGGTCCGCACAAAAGTGTTAAAGCACCTAAACTAAATTCAATTCAAGATGAAATAAGAATCTTGTTTAGTCATAGCTACATCACTTTCCAGAAAGTTCTGAAACTGACTTCCAACATGGTGCCTTATACGCCTTTGGTTTTTTCAGACATTTTTGTTTATGTCATTACACTCAGAGGATTCATTACAAAATAAACTATTTAAGTTTGACTATAAATCCAAAGCACAACAACTAATGTGGTATCTCAGATGTCGCAAACTCCAAGTGATCTTAAATATGTTGTCCTCTGCTAATTTGCTGCCCTTGAAAATGTGCTATAAATCCAATTAAAAAAGAAAACATCTTCAAATTAGTTGCAAGATAAACTAGGATATTATCTACTTACTAGATGTATCATAATAAAAAACTATGTAATATGCATGACATTGTTTAATTTGGAAAGAAATGGGATATTCACTCTTCCAATAAAAAAGACCAAGACTATTTGGGGGGTGGAGGGGGAGGGGTGGTCACAGCCAATAATGGCTATGTTAACTTTCTATGGATTAGAATGGATTGAATAATTGCCAAAATAGGTCTTCTGAGGAGTCACCCTGCCCAAAGCAACAGGAGATCATCTACAAACATACAAGCACACAACTCCTCCCATTTCTCCTTCCTTTCCCATGTCATAGCACCTTTCCTGGTCAAAATACTATTAATGGCCCCTTATGTTCCCTACGGGACTGGGCAGATAAAAATTCAGAAGGGGCAGCCCTCACAATGCAACCACCCTCCACTGTAAGTTAACTCCCACCTCCTTTGGATGCAAGACTCCACAGTGAGAATTTATCCCGTTCCTGAGTGTCCAAACGACTGTGTATTTTGGTGACCACTACTTTTGCATTTGAACACACATGTTCTGCATCACAGAATCCTCTTGATCCCAGCTAATGTCCCTGCTTAATATATGCGTTTCTCACATCCAAAGGATTATTTAATCCTTCCAGAGTGAAAATTTCAAAAAGGGTGAACGTGGGTGAAAAGAAGAGAGAAGGGGAGCCCGGAGATACAAAGCCTAGCATTTCTGCCATCCTCCTCACAACCCAGGATCCTGATTATTTTACTCCTCGAGCCCATCCCCCCTGTCGCTCTCCCTTTGGCCCCTCGCTTTGCAGCAGGAGGGAAGAGGAGGGGCCTCTGGCTGAAGCCGCCACCTGCCGCGGCGTGGAAAACCTCCAGTTGTCACTTACCCAGAGGGGTGAGAGTGGCTCATTTTTGCAGGATCTTTTTGGGAACCCGCGGCAGGTGCGGAGGGTGGGTGCGTGGGGCCCCGCGGGCTCTCGCGCCGCCACAGTCGCGCTCACGGGTGGCTCCGCACTGCGGTCGCAGGTTCGCGGGGCACCTGGACTGGGCTGCCACCTCCCCTGCGCCCAAGCTACTCGCAGCCTCCCGAGCCCCCACCCACTGGCCGTATCCACAGCCTCCCGGTTGCTAAGGGAGGGGGGAAGGCAAGCGCCCAGGTTCCGGAGAAGCCAAGGCGCTGCTGGAACAGAGCCCGGGGAAGCTGGGAGTGAAGCTCAGCTTCTAGCCCTTTTTCTGGGCCCCGATGTAGGAGGAGACCCAGGCTCCTGCTCGTTGCTCAGGGCGAAGGTTCCCCAGCACCTGTACTCCGAAAACACACACACACACAACCTGTTTAAGCTGGAGTGTTTCCTGCTAGGCCCCGGGGAAGGACTGAGGGGTGGCCGAGGCTACTAATAAGAGCCTCGGAGATGGGGCGGGCAGCTTCAGCGTGATGCGTGGGCTCCCAGTTGTAAAACAGATTTTAGATTGCAAGTTCAAGGGTAAGGAAGAAGTCTTTTCAATCTGCTCTGGGTTTTTATTTTGTTTCTGCATCTGCAAGGCATTGTAAATGGTTCATTTCCTCCTTGTAAAATTCCCATCTTCACTCCTAGCTGATGTCCCCACTCCCAGCAGGCAGGGCTGGCAGTTCTGATGCTCAGAAGGTGGGGAAGATGCAGTTACTCAATAAAGTGTGCTGGAATTGCAGTTGTATTTGAATCCAGCATATAGAATGCAAAGCTTAAATGAAGAAGCCTGGATTTAAATGAGAGGGCCTTGGTATGGAGGAATTTTAAAGCATTGGATCCAGATGACCTATTCCCAGTCCTGCTCTTGCTTTGTCGGGTTTTTGCTGGGTGACTTGATCTCTGGCTTCAGGTTCCTATGTAGAAATGATAGGTTGGACACATAGATCCCTAGTCTAACTCAGCCACACTTACAAGTGGGAAGGGCGTCACCTCATTAATGGCTTTCTGCTTTCCCACATATCAGAAAGACCCATTGAATATATCAGAGCCCAGTCTTCTTCGTATGACATTCAAAACCTTTCATCCTCTGTTTCCAGCATCTTTCATCAGCCTCACTTGTGATCCCTTTCCCCACCTATGCTACCCTAAACTCTTGCAAAACAAATCTTGTGCTATTTCTCTAATGGGAATATACTTCCACCTTTGACTGCCTGACAAACTTCTATTCATCCTTCAACACAGCGTAAACACTATGTTCTTTGACGTCCCCAAGTATATTGGTGACTCCCACCTCTGGCGCCCACACTGCCTGTACACACCTCGGTTTTACACTCATCCCCCTGTTTCGCACTCAATGGTCTATGGCTGCCTTTTCTACTTGAACGTGAGCTCCTCCATTTTATTTTTCTGTATTCTTAGAAGCAAACAGCCATTCAATAAATGTTTGAAGTATAAAAGAAGGGAAATAAAATTAATGTCTTCAAAATGGTAGCACTTTTATTGAGTACTTTACTAACTGCCCTCCTTAGCCTTTTAGTGAGCACTTAGTAACTGTTCATTATCTCATTTAATCCACATCTCTTCTCTAGGAGGAGGTGCTTCTCCTCCATTTTAGAGCTATCCAAACTAAGACACAGAGAAGTTAATTATTTTGCCTGAAGTCTGTAAGAGCTGCTGGTGGAAAAACCAGGATTGAAATCCAACTGTGTCTGATTCTAAAACCTATAAGTTTTAGATAACAAACTCCTTTTCCTATAACTTCTGTGAATTGCTGCAGAAGTCAAATTTCCTATACTATCAGAGTTTTCTGATCTGAAAGACCAGAGCCATCTCAGTGTGGGGGAGGGGGAGGGGGGATGGCTGGAGGTTGTGTGTTTGGGGGGAGGGAGTTCTAGCTCCACAGTTTAGATTCCAAGACTCAGAACTCAAGGCTGGTTTGGGGACAGATGACTAGAACTAGCGAGAGGCAGAGGTTGTCAAAGAAGGAAGATGTGAGATGTAAAAGTGGCATCTTAAGCTTAAACAAGGAAGCCCTATAGATAATTATTGTGCAGCCATAAATAGGACTTGGGCCAGCTCTCCCCCATATATGCTTACTCTCACTGACTCTTGTTCCCACTTCAGGGTGTCCTTAATGCTCACTCTAACTAGGTTTCACCTGGATGAAAATCAGGAGGGAGGGAGGAGGGACTAGGGAGAGACATTATAATTTACCCAACTGTTGCCAACCCCTAAGGATGGTGTAAATAATATAATTTTATATAGGTACTAGTTGTTACATATTAATTTATTTGTGCAAATAGAAAATGATATTCCCTCACTGGTGGAATGAGAAAGGAAATTAAAATACACTAAATAGATGCTCAGGATTCTGTAGACATGAATCCCTAGCACTCGGCTGACAGCGAGGTACCCTCAGAAGTGTGCATTAATTCATAAATGGGGTTTGAGTTCCCCACTCCTGTGAGCTGCACAATTTCACATCCCTGATGAATACCACAAGGGCGCTACTAATTTTCACTTCAAAAAATGCTCACTGTGAAAATGTATTGGGAATTTAGCCAGAAGGAGTTTTTATGTTAATTTCCAGTACAGAGATAGGGAAAGAAAAATACTGAATTAAACCGTTTCAGAGACCAAATAGTCATTGGAGTCATTTTCATTTTCTCACAGGTCCCCAGATGTGCTCAGTGATATCATAAACTTATAAAAAGTTTCTGTTGTGTAGAAAGACCTATGGAGTCGGGGTTTGGGGAACAGGAGATTAACAGAGGTAGGAAACAAGAAAAGACAAAGATTACTCCTACAATGCTGATTAGACGTCTGCTTTGATTGAACAAGAGCTGGACTTAGAAATCACACATCATCGGACCTACCAGTGACCATCTCTTACATCAGGGGTGGGAACTCTGTGGCTTGAGGGCCAGACCCAGGCCCCTGCCTTTTTTTGTGCAGTGTGCCAGTTAAGAATGGTTGCTACAGTTGTAAATGGCTGAAAAAAATCAAAAGAATAATATTATATGATACATGAAAATTTCATGAAATTCACATTTCATTACCCATAAATGAAGTTTTATTGCAACACAGCCATACTATTGGTTTGAGCTATCTATGGCTGCTTTGGTGCTGCAAAGGCAGGACTGAGCAGTTGCAACAGTGACCTGATGGCCCATAAAACCTGAAATATTTACTGTCTGGCCCTTTACAGAAAAAGTTTGCTGACCCCTGGCCTAGGTTGTCACTGCAATCAGAGAGATAATTTATCCTCATGGACTCTGAAAACATCTTTCACCCTTTTATCCTCAGCACCTATCACAGTGCCTTTCACACAGTAAGTGCTCAATAAAGGAATGAAGGAATGAATAAATAGATGGGAGGAGTAAGTTTCCCCACGGATTTATCTTTCTTCTACAGATAAAGATCAAGTTATCAAGACTTTCTCTTCAGATACAATAGACATGCATGGTAATTTGATATGACCTCAGAGTTACCTTCTGTTACCAACACCACTTCAAATCCCAGTAGGAAGTAGGTAAGGTAAGCATTTCAAAAGAACACAGTTGTGCGGCTGGTTAAGTTTACAAGGGAGCTTCATAATACCTGTCATCAGCCAACATTAGCTTGGGTCACTCAAAGCTATAGCATTGAGAATCTGAAGAATGAAGAGCAAATGTACAAGCATTTAGCTTCAAACCTGAATTGTTTTCCAGCCATCTTTAATAAGCCTCCCTAATTAGATTAATTCCAGTGAGACATTTAGTGAACCACAGTATTAGGTAGAGGAAAGGCTGAGGGGGCATGTGCAGTGGACAGAGTGACAAACTCAAAGGGTCAACCTTAATTTAGGGATCTGAGTAATCAGAACAGACAAGATTTCTCCAGCTTCTATCCTATTCCTGAGTTGGACAGAATCTGTAGACAGATCAGTTGGAATGGGAAAGTCAATGAGCTTCTTTAGTGGACATGAGAAATCCATGGTGATTACTATGCCTGAGGCCTCAAAGAGGAACACAATTCCTGTCTGCCCTCAAGCCTGAAGTCTACACAGACATACAGACAGCAAATGGCAAAGCAAAGCGGTAAGTGCTCTGGCTGGAGGCACAGGGAAGGCACAATACAGTGGCGCCTGCTGACTAGTGTTCCTGTCCTACCTCTGTCACCCGCCATTTCCAGCCATGTACCCACTCTTTGTGAGGCTGAGCATCACTTCTCACTAACGACACTATTATTTCCCCTAGCCTGGACTCCCTGAGTATTCCTCAGCGTCCTCCCCCAGGGATTCTCACCAGGGGAGGGAAGAGAAGGCCCATGATGGAGGAGAAGAAGGAAGCACAGAGCCTGTCAGAAAGGCATAACCACTAAGACATATGAAAGAGGAATAAAAGATATTTGTGTTTTTATTGTTTTCAAATAATTATATTTCTAATAATACATTCCTCTTTTCTATCTGTGCAAGTTTATCTAGGGAAGTCAGGGGGAAAATCAGAGAAGAGCCTTAAAAGATGTGTAGGAGGTGCCCAGGTAAGTGGGGCTTGAGGGAGGAAGGACATGTCTGCAAGCCAAGACCTTCCTTTTAAGCCTCTCAAGCCGAAAGTAGGCTCCGCCAGTGTCTGAAGACCCTGTTGCAGTTTCTGTAGCCCAAACATTAATGGACATTGTGACTTGCAACAGAAAAAAGAAAGAAGAGAAAATGGAGAAGAGGTAGGAGGTGATGGCTTCATTAGGGAAATGAAATTTGCACAGGACTCTGGTGTGTCAAACCATTGCTGTGAGGTCACCCCTCTTCTAATGTGTATTGCCTGTACCTCTCATGCTACATATTGTATACTGTGTTGTTTGCATGCATGTCTTACCTCCTCCGACCCCAGACTAACTTTCTGCTTTCTCTGTCAGTGCCAATCATATAGCCATGAGTTAAGAAAGTCTTCAATAAGTATTCATTCAATAAACCATATAAGGAATGCAATTCCTATTTTCCTAGACTCTCCAATTGGAAAACGGAATGTGAAGAAGGTGGATAAGAGTCATAAATAACTATTTCTCTGGCTCTGGTCCCACCTACATATGAGTGAATTTGTTACATATTAACAAGCTCACCATGTCTGTGATTGTTCACCAGTAGCCAAAAATGCTTTCTAAACCCTAGGCAATGAATTTGGGAAGAGGGACTGAGTAGAGCCATCACAATGACTTGATGCAATGGGAGACTAAGTTTGTTGACTGGATCCAATGTTTCCTAAGCAGCTACAAAGGTCTGACACCATTGGTCACCGTGAGGAGTGGAGAGCACATTTGGAGTACTCAGCACTCCAAGTACACTCTTGGAAGTACTTCACTGACTTTGCTATGTCACAGGGACTCTGCTAAGTTATTTCATTCACTGAATCCTCACAATTGTTAGGTGAATGTTATTTTTGTCCCTATTTTACAGATAAAGAAACTGAGGCTCAAATAAGTTAAATACCAGTTACCAACTGGCACAAGCTGAGATTCAAATTCCATTCTCCATGATTTGAGAACTCACACCTAACACTTTGCTCTCTTCCTTCCCACTTCCCAAACGTAAGGAAGCATGGCCACAAACAGAGAAGGTAAAACTGTAAATAAGGTCACTGATCTCAGGGAAAGTTGTTCTCAGTTTTGCCAACTCTTCTCCCCCCAGCCTTCCTCATACACAGTGGCTCAATATTGTGGCGAGTGAAAAGAAACTGAAGTGCAGGAATTTTATTGATTACCACACCTGTGTTTTCTGACAGGGGAAAGAGAATATTCCACACCTTCTAGCCCTTAAGAGCAAAGGTTCCTAAAAAGTTCTACAGCTTGATTTGGTTTAAATGGCACTGCACTTGGCTCTTCCATGAAAGCAGAACTGCCCTGATCTTCAAGAATTCTGGCACCATAAACAGGGGGACTGTGAGCCCTTGCATTTGATTGTATAGACGAAAACACTGCACTTCTTAAACTCAGGTTGAAGGAGATGCGTGGCTTTGAGCTGAAGCCTGAGTTGTTCATATGGGAGGTGGTGAGAGCCAAGCTCATGAAACAAACCATCTGAACTACAGTGTCTATCTTTAAATAAAAACATAGCTTCAGTTTGTTCATTAGATTCCACATACGAGTGAAATCACGTGGTATTTGTCTCTCTCTCACTGGCTTATTTCACTTAGCACTAACAAGTGAAACAGAGACAACTCTTTATCTGAACAGGCTGACAGTTCTGGTGGGAGGGGAGTCGGGGGTGGGGAGATCAAACCGAAAGGAGAAAGGATTCATGGACATGAACAGCAGTGTGGTGATTTGGGGGCTAAATGGTAATGGAAAAAATACAATATAAATAAATTTATAAAAAACATAGCTGCATTACTTACAAATTCATATTGTAACTCAAACTAGATTAAAGAAGTGCTACCTGATAAGGTCCTTGAGAAAAAGATATTGACTAAAAAAAATTTGGTAACTCACATATTAGTTTCATATAAATAAGCGCCCCTAAAGGGGCTTGAGCATGCTTTCGCTAATAATTGTGCAGTCAACCTTCTCTAAAAGCACAAAGGTTAAAGAAAAGTTTTGTCATTGTTGGGGTGCTCATAGATTCTGAATTAATGAGAGTTTCCTATTATGATTTAAAAAGTGGGAGTGTAGACCAAGTATCAAAGAACATATAAAGAGGAAAATACAATTCTGGAATGGGTGTTAGAGGGATTATCTACCAGCCAACTGAAAAAAAAAAAACCAAAGCAGTGCAAATAAATCAATAGGTAGGCAGTTGAAAACAGCAGAACTATGAGCTCCTGAGCTCTACAGATTTATCTGGAAAAAAAAAGTCTGGTGATTCCTTGAGATACAGACAGTTTAGTAACCATTTAATAAAGGCCTCATCAGATCCCAGGTTTGGGTTGAAGAGGAGGGCTCACGACTACAGAGTTTATTGTCTACACCTGTGTGGGGCCATCACCACAGGAACTTTCATCCCTAAGCTAAATGGTCAGTCAGGTGGGGACACAGGACAAGGATGAGCCGACATTGCGTGATGTTAGAAATAGAAGCATAAGATTTTACGGCCTTTTGCCTCCAATGCATTCCATAGTCACTCATAGCAACTGGGGCTATTTTGTCAGCTGTAAGCCAAAGAGGAAAAAGCAAAACTTTAACACTGGAGTGTGCAATAGCATGGAGAAGCATTTAGCAATTGGGGAAAAGAAGTCAAGAGGAGAAACACAGCTCTTGACTTAAAAGGCAAATATGTGACCAAGAAAGAGGCAAAATGTGAAATGGAAGGTACTCGGTTTCAGTTCTTCATAATTACAAAAAGTAGGAAACTGACAAATCCCCATTCGTTTTGCTTGACATTATGATATTTCACTTAGATTTGAGTAGTTACACACAGGTGATATTTGAATTGTGAGAATTTTCTTCAGAGGTACCATGAAGCCAGGTGAGAAAGAACTGGTCACAACGAGGTGACAGGGTCTGGCTCCCCTCTTTTGCCCATATGCAAGTCAGGGACCTGGGCTAGAAAGGGAATTCTGTCACTGTGGAAGGTGCTACTATTCACCAATACCTGGTCTCCCTCTGCTGTAGGTTGCAGAAGAGGCTTGCAGGTCCCCACCACCTTGAGGTAAGCATGGCTTAGGACTTGTTTTGGCCAATGAGATATGAGTGAGATAGCATATGGGTTTGCAAGCTCTTCTCAGGATTTCCACAAATCTAGAAGAAACAATATATTTTCAGAGGGTAAGATGGTCCAAGTTAAATAAAAATGTTTTCTTCATTTTTGTTTGTTTTTATCAGAATTTATAAAATGGATCATCTCACATGGTACATTTGGCTTTTTCATAGGAAGACATTGTTTGTTATCATCCTCAAATAAAAACTTTTTTTCAAAACATTAGGCTTATAATGGTTGGAAAAATGGCCGATGGATGTGGACAACAGTGTAGGGATTGCTAGGGGGAGAAGATATAAGGGGACTAAATGGTAATGGAAAAAATGCAATAAAGATTAAATAAAATACTTAAAACATTTTTATATGTGTGCTGTTAATCACCAATGTAATTTTAAAAGGCTTTTTCAAAGACAGTCATTTAAAAAATAAACATATAAAAGTATACAAGGGGCTCTTGATTATAAAACGGTTGTTAAATACTATGTTATATCCCAAATCTCAACTCTTGCCCAGGACAAGCCTAAATTTACTTTTTCTGTCTCTTTGCAACTTAGTTCCATTGCAACTTGTCTCCTACAGTCCAGAGAGGTAGTGGGAAGCAGCACAGCTGGAAACAGAGATGACATCAGGGACAATGTCAAACACTGACAATGACAAACAATGTAGTGTTAGTAGAAGGACCAGAGGGGAGTGGATTCACAGGAACCCATGAGGGAAGCAACTCCTTTTTAGTTAATTTGATAAAAGGAGGAGCTGTTGGAATAAATGAAAGTGATAAACTGAAAGTAACCTTGTCAGTTTGGGGGACATGGTCAGGATACCTCGAATGTGAAGGATGATATATCTCAGAGGAACTGGCAAGAGATTTTTGAATGAAATGTGGATCAAAATGAATGAGAGCCAGTGAAAATGGCATTCTGTGGCCATTCGTCCCCCTGCCTCCTCCTGCTGGACACTGGCTACTCATTTTCAGGCTGCTAAATTAATGGCACTTCAGTCGTCCCCAGAGCAAGCACAGTGGTTAAGTGAGTGCTGAAGATAGTTTTTGTCCACATTTCTGGAGGACAGTTATAGACCTTATTACCAAAGCAAATTAAGAAACTCTGCTGTCGTCGCAGCAGCAGTAATGGCAGCAAAAAAATAAATAAATAAATAAATAAATTTAAACTTTTTTCTTAAAATGAATGCATACATGCTGTGTGCCAGGCTCTGGGCTAAATGCTTTAAATGTCATCTTCATCTTATCCTCAAATACTATTATTTCCCCCTTTTCACAGAGAAAGGGGCTGAGAAGCAGGGAAGTGAAGTGATTTGCCTGAGTCACATACTTGTAAGTGGTGACACCCCTTTAGCAATGGCTCTCAGCTCTTGTTTTACACTGTCCCCTTCAGAGTGGCTGGGGATGAACAAAACCACAAATTGAGGGGGTCATCAAGGAGGCAGAGAGGGACCAGTACTTATCAAGTGCTTCCAACGTGTTAACCACCCACACACAGGATTTCATTAACTTCTCCCATTTTGGGTGGGGGAGGTGTTATTATTCTCATGGCACAGATGAGAAACTTGAGGCTCAGAGAGATTAATGGGTTAGCCAACTAAGTAGACAAGACACAAACCAAAGCTGTCTAAACCCACATTCAGTGGTTCTGCCTCCGTAGCAAGTTGATGATGATTGAACCTCAAAAAAATTATTTTCCCATATAAAATATCAAGATATCTGACCAAATTGTAGTTCATATGAAAAATACCTGAGTAGTTGCTTGCAAACTCAATATAAGGCAATTTTGTGATGCGGCAACTAAAAACATCAATGTAATACAATTTACATTCTTAGACGTCCAAGTTCCTCTGTGTTCAGATCAAATTTATTGATCTGATCACTTCCGGAACACTATTCCCACATGATAGATTTATATCTCTGGTATGTATCAGTCACCGCATTCTCCAAATTCAGAAGCAAAGCCCAAGCTCTCTGAGTTGAGCTCTGAAAACCCTCTTCATTTGGTTTAAAATTAGGAGAAGTGTTCCCTCTCCTCCATGGCTGATGGATGTGGAAACAGAGAAAACACATTTGCAGCTTTCTCCAATGAAATCCTCACAACCAGTTTCTTCCTCTTTTCCTGATAGTGAACGATAGGCTAACCCATACTTGAGTGTGTTTCCAGCATTTCTTTCTAGGATAGGTCTGGGACGGCCATGTGGGATCACACAGGCTGTGCACAGCATGCACAGCTCCAGGGTGTACTCTTCACACAGACCATGCTGTGAATGGTGCCCCCTGCAGTTGTGCAACTGGCAGCCCTGTTGGCACTGATTGTTATGTTCTCTGCCTATAAGACCTCTGCTGAAATTAAGATAGAAAAGCCTGTTTCATTGACTTCTGGGTATTACATTCAACATTCTAAAAAGAATAGCATTTAAAAATGCAATAAGAAGTTTTTTTAAATGGTGAACTGGAAATCATTGCATAGGAGAAACCATTGAAATTACAGGTGATGTCTAAACTAAATATGGTAAAACCTATGAAAAGTATTGGTGTCACCAAATACTGGAGAGTATTTTATGCAGAAGAGAGAAGAGGCCGAGAAGTTTCATGAGAGATTATTAGAAGTTCTGAAATGATTTTTGGCTCAGTAAAAGGAAAAACTTTCTAGAGCCAAAAAAAAAGATATCTTATTACAACAATTCTATGAGACAGAACACACTTTACACCCGTGTTATAGAGAACATGTCCAAAACTGGAATGGATCATATTTGATGGCAGGGCTCTTTATCTCTGGAAATGATCAAACATTCTACAGGAGATCTTTGTACAGAGTTATATTGAAATAAATAGATTATAAAGCTTCTCCTAAGAAACTCACACTCTGTGGTTATATGATGTTATGTGTACAGAAACCATACCAGTCCCCTCTGAACCTCTCCCAGCCCTGGAACAAGGACACCCCTTCACCTCCCTCAGGGAAGAAGCTCGAGGCCTTGCACGAGGTATTGGATCCAATCCTCATACGTGCCAACTTCAAAGTTTCTCTCAAGCCTTATGTAGCTAAACAAAAGCTGCAGAGAACAATAGTTTAGTAAAAGACATGTTTTATTTTTTATTCCTGGAAGACCCAAGAATTACAATTCAAAAAGAGTGAGAATATTTGAGAAAATAAGAATAAAGGACCTGATGCTGCTCTGTACATGAATAAGTTCTGTCAACCGCACCGTGAGAACGGTGTCTGGTCTGGAATATTTTTTGCCTTCTTATGGTCTTAAATGAGAAGTCAAAACCCCAAAGGAAGGAGAAAAATACAAGACACCGGGAGTGACAGGCTTGCAGCAGAGGAGATCACACAGCCTGCCGAAAAAGCTGAGCTCCTGGGCTCAGCTATTGGTTGCCTTCTAGAAATGCCTTCTAGAATTGCCACATTTTATTTTCTTCAAAGAAGCTTAAGGGAAGAAAAAAAAAAGATTTTTTTTTTTGGTGCAATTGTCTAGTTTTTAGAACACTATGTAGGTCAAACAAAAATGATCTGTGGTTAGAATTCTGCCCACTGGCTTCTAGCTTGTGACTGCAGATTAGAACTTCACTGTCTCTGAAAAGGAAGGCTTGTCTTTCAGAGAAGGGTGGGTGGAAAGCCCAGGAAGACATTTAGGTCTCCAGGTGAGCCCACAGGTACCCACAGGGCAACTGAAGATAAAGGAAAGTATGAACAACTGCACTGATGGGAAGATCTAAAAAGGCTCCATAGGGTGATTCCCCCACAGGAGGCTGCCCTGCAGCACTTGAAAGGCTAGAGGCCACCTTGCATTATCCCGCTGGGGTTCCTGGGTGTTCTCCCTGTCTTCATTGAATAACAAACTTGGGCGGCCACTGGACCCTCTGGCAATTCCAGCCCCTGTATGCAGAGAGTAAAATTTTTTCCCCAAAGGGCAAATTGAAGCTCTCAAGGCCAAGTCTGAAGAGAAAGACATTCCTTGGATCAACAGAGGTCTTAGTTCAGCAAAGGGATCAGGTAGGGGTCACCACCAGGAGACCCTGGTAATAGCTTTAAATCCTTGGATTTTTTTTTTCCTTAGACTGGGTGAAAAGTCATACTTCCTATATAATTGTGTGTCTCTCCCCAACTAAGGCTTAACCATCAGTTCACAGTGCATCTGACATCAGCCCTGTTTTTAGATGGGAGGTCCGACAGCATGTTCATATTGATTTTAGCTTTGGTACAAGTTTGATTAAACAACAGGGCATTAGAAGCACACACAAAAAATTTTTTAAAGAATAAACGTAGAAAGAACAGAATTGGAAATATGGTTAGATTGTAAAGGTGATGGATATGATATGCAGGTATTATAATAATTGATTTTATAATTATGTGTTCCCTAAAATCACAGGCAAGTCACAGACAGACAGTATTTACAGTTTTCTAGATTGAGAATAAATGTGATGAGCCACAACAGAGCTCATACACTGTTCCTTACTTACTTAGCTAACGGCGGCCACACTCAGTTATTCAGAGAAATCCGTCATCATGGTGAGGAAGCCACATGATGAAACAGTCGGCCGAGCCAGGTCAGCTGGTGTCCAGCCTGAACCGCCCCTGCACACAGATGGGTGTCAGACAAGGTCATCAGTAGGCGCTAAGCCATCCGCTTTTCCTGTGCAGGGATGGTCAGTGGTGCAACAGGAGTCGGGAACACCTGGGTGAGACCGTGCTGCAGTGCCTCCCCAGAGCTCCTGGGTCTTGTCAGTGGGCTGGCCTCCGCTAATGTCTTTGGGGCAGGCCGGCCCAGACTGAGTGACTGGATGCTAATGACTCTGAACTAGAGGGTCACACATCTGAGTATATATATTCAGTTGTCAATCATTTCTCAAATTTGGCACAACTGCATAGGCTGGCAATTAGCCTGAATTGGCCTAAGGTGATGTTTTCAGTTGCCCTCGGCAAATCAGGCAAGCAACCAAAAATTACCATTTACGGTGTAGAGTTAAAAGCCATCTCCAATTCCCACAGCCTGTGTAGTCTGCTTTCTAGTGACAGGTCCTCTGCTTTGCTTTCTGTGGTTTTTTTGAGCAACCACCAGTACTGGAGCTCATTATCAAAACAAGGAGTAACAACTTGTACTAATAACTCCAGCTTATTGAGGGAACTTGACAGACAGGATTTGTGGTGATGAAGCATCTGATTACAGATAAAGACCAAAGTGCAAGACGGCCCTGCTGTCTCCTTTGTGGATGTAAAATTTAATGCATTACCCTTACCTTCTGGAATAACAATTCCACCGTGTACAAAACATCAAGCAGCAGTACTGGTAACCTTATCAAGGAATAGAGCTACTCATCAGCAATTGACATGATATTCGACCTGCCTTTTTAGTAACTGGCAATAGCCTTAGTTTAACAGCCATGGAAATAATGAAGTTTTGCAAACGGGCATGAGAAAATCTATAAAAGTTAAAATCCATTGCATAGATTGCCAATATTCTAGTAGCGTTCGTGCGATACTGATCTAAATGTCTACAAATCTCATAGGATGAAAAGTTTAATTTCTATGTAAAAATTTAATAATCTATATGAAAGCCAAGGACATATAAAAGGAGAGAATGTTAGGATCGGACCGAGGACATACACAACTATAAGATTTGCTTTCTACAACTTATACTAAATAAAATCTTAGAATTTACTTTCTTTCACCATTTTATTTTTTTGCTACTTATTTCTTATCCAGCCCATGTAAAGTTCATTAAAATAATAACCACCATGACTCTAATGCATCCAAAAGCATGTACATGTAAGAAACCATGTTTTGCCTGTTTAAATCCAAATTTTCCTGAATTGGAAATTAAAATCTACTAGACAATTGATCAACCTGTGTATGTAATGACATTAATAACCTTCGAAATATATATAGATTGTTTATATTTCCAAGTATAGAGATTAACCTTTTATTTAGGGAACATTAATGGTGAACACCCCCGAGCAGGGTTATTCCTGCTGTCTCAAAGTGGCATGTTCCAAAACTGATTTCACTCTGTAATAAAGAAACCTCTGAATTAAAAAAAAAAAAGCTTCATCTCGCTATCTGAAAAAAGGCCTAAGAAGTATATGTGATCTCGATCTGATGACAAACCCTTTTACATCTTTTTCCTTCAAAAGAAAACTTCCACAAGGAATTTGTTGGCAAACTCATCCAGAGCTTCCCGAGAAGCACTAATTCTAATGCTCCACTACCACCAAGCAGCTGAAGCAGAAAACCACTGGTTTCAAAAAGTTCACCCTTCCTAAAGATTCTTCACTTTTTAGGGATGGAGAGTAATATCTGTAATTTCCATATCTGAGAGATATTTATTGGAACATGGTGACAGGGCAAAGAAAGAGAAGGGATGCAGGGAGGAGGGAGCTGTGGTCGCAACCCATCATCTGGGAGAGAGTCTTGCCCATCGGAGGACACAGAAGGTGTCTAAGTCTACTTCACGTCAGTAGAGCCTTTTAAAGAACGCGAAGTGTGTTTACATGTATTGTCTTATTTGACCCTCGAAACTCCATTTGGAGATAACTTCTATTTTATGTTTTAAAAATACAGACCACCTGAAAGGTCTGACCTGTAAAGCCCTAGGCCACACCGTAGTAGACTTTAGAGACCGTAACCCAGATTTTCTGATTCTAAGAGTCTACCGCCTTTACTGCCCTAAGCTACAACCATTCAGTAATAATGTCCCTGGCCACCTTCTATCTTATTTTAAAATTTTCTTCACTGCAAATCTTACCGTCACATGATTTATTATCTCCTTGTGTTTCCTTTTCTGTTTGCATGTCCATGTTCTCATTCTCAGTTTGTAAACGTATTATACGTATAATGTTATGGGTCCATATTTAAATGAATGAATATGAGTGACATCAGTTCAGTGAGAGAGGTCAACTATATTATAATATTCCTTCTAACACAAGATTATGCAGGATCTTGAGCTCTTTGAAGTTAAAGATATCCTATACATAAAACCCATTTTATTCTAGGCCTTATTTTTCCTTTTAGTGCTTTTGCTGAAATACCAAACACAATTTTCATTTTCCTTATGAGATGGAAACAGTTGTGTGGCTATAGCTATTATTGTGCTGTTACCATTCTGAAGTGTTGATTTTGTGCTTCACATGTTTCCTGTGTTCTGAACTTGACGTCCTATCTTGAATTTTTATTTTGCTCTAATCATTTGTTAAATTTGAAATCTTCCTTTTTACTTGGCAATTTCAGTTGGAACACTACATTTGAAAAAAAAATGTTCACAGTGAAACTGAAGGTTAAATCAGTTTTATTCTGTAAACAGTGCCTAAATTATCATCTCTTTCCATAACAGCTCAATTAATATGTTAGAGCAAAACTGAAAAGCCAAAAAAAACATAAAACAAAAACAAAACAAAGCAAAACAAAAAAAAAAAAAACCTGTGCTGAAAACATGGAGCTAGGGTGACACCTTCTGGTGCGTAACGAAATGCATTTTGTCAACAGCAGCAAAAACTAATTCAGACAATGGGCCTCCTGGATAGATTTTATTCCAGCAAAACTCTTTTGTTTGCTGGTATGAATACCCGGTGCGTCTCAGCCTCTGTGACAGGCACCAGAAGTACTGATGGGGCAAGGTATGAGCCTTACACTCAAGAATCTAATCGTCCCCTGGTACAATAAGAGCACACAGTTATATTTCCTACGGATTTAGAGACAGTCTATTTTATTATAAAATACATAGACTGTTGGAAGGAAGGATGGAAGGAAGGAAGGAAGGAAGGAAGGAAGGCAGGCCAATGGCGTCAGTTCAGTGAGTGAGTTGAACTAGATTATAATATTTCTTTGAACACAAGATTACACAAAAACACTGTTATCTCTCACTGGGTTATTACGACGGCCTCCTTAGTGGTTTTCCATTGTCTATTCACTACATGGTGATCAGAATGATCTTGTTAAACTCAGTGCAGATCATGTATTTTCTTGATTGCCTCCTGCAGTTGCCAGCAGTGGATAGTGAGTGAATAGCCCATGACTGGATCTCAGCATCTAGTGGGGCCTCCTTCTAGTCTGCCGCCCTGCATTACAAATGCTAGAAAGCCAAGTTCTGTGGTAAAATCAAGTTCTCACAATCACAGGCACCCAAGCCAGGTTTAAACGACAGAAGTTAATGGGGCCATCTCCCTGCCATTTGACCATCACTCTGATAAGAAGCATTGTAAAGACCTTAGGTTTCTCTTCATGTGCTGATGTCTAGCCACTAACCCTTTGAATGGTGAGAAATGAATGTGGCATTGCTGGTGGTTTTCTAATGCCTAGGTGGTAGCCAATTGGTCCTCCTAACTTCTTACTTTCTTGGTAGGAGCAGAGATGGCAACTCCCCTTGGCAGGCACTTTAAAAGCTTGTTCCAGGAGCCTTTTCTGTAGGTCCAGCCCAGGCCCCATCCGTCTGTCCCTTCCAGTGATGTTTGAGCACTCATTCTCTGTATAAACCACTTTGTGCTTTATATGGTGTAACTCATGTTTTTACTTCTGTATGCAAATCCTAATGGGTACATTTTCCATCTATGGATACAGAGTTTTCCAAAGTCTGATTTAAAATCTAAATACTTTTGCTGATCTACAGGCTCTCTGCTACCTCGCTGATGTCATCTTCTGTTACTCCCCCACTCCCTCCTTCCACCCCAGTCAGACTCCTTGATCCTCCTGAAACACACCACGCATGTTCCTTCCTCAGGGCTGTTCCACTCCCTTTTCCCTTTGCCTGGAAAGTTCTGTGTCCAGATATCTATCTACATGACTGACTCCCTCATTTCCTTTAGGTCTCTTGTTTAAATACCACCTTAATGGAGGCTTCCTTGACCACACTACATGAAATAGCAACGGTCCCACCACTCTTGCCCCTTACTCTGCTTTGTGTCTCTGTGTAGCTCTTATCATCACCCAACACACGAGGTACTTACCTATTTGTGTTGTCTCTCTCCATTAAAATGAAAATACCGTGAAACTAGAGACTGTCCCTGATGTATAACCTGCCTGTAGAGCAATGCCTGGCTCAAAGTAGCTGCTTAACAAGTATTTGTTAAGTGAATGGAGTGTATTTGGGGTTTGGGGGGAGTTGTTACTCAGATGGGCAAGACAGAGGTTTTCACAATTTACCAGCCACTTGCTATGTGGCGGGCACCATTCTCTACGTGAGACAAAAGACCACCAACCCATCCCTGGATAAACAAACAGAACATAGGGAGGTAGATGAGTCAATAGATAATTGTAGCTAGTTATACCTCAATAAAGCTAGAAAAGGCAGATGAGTGAACCCACTCATTCATTCAGCATATATTTATTGAGTACTTAATAGAAGATAGCTAAATTTTCCACAGACTTTCTATATGTCAAGCATTGTGTAAAGGCATAATAAGACTTATCTAATATGCTTTTTATAGCAACCCAGTAAAGTAACTATTATCCTTGATTTACAAGTAAGAAACTGAAGGCTTACTAAGCTCCAAGACTGCCACTAGTGAAAGATAAAGCCTAGACCCTAGTTCTATCTGATTCTATATTGTTATTTTGCTTAAGGGAAAATGGAGAAAAGCCATCTCACCAGTTAATGAGGCCAAACAGCCTCCCAAGCAGAAGTAACACCTAAGGTAAACCTTCCAAAGTAATATGCTGAAATTAGGCAAAAATTGAGGACAGGACATGCCAGGCAAATGAATAAGATGTGTGAGGATAGTGGTACCATACTTTCCATAAAGAAAGAAACATGGGTCCTCTGGACCTTTGTTTTTGTTAATAAAATGGGTTAAATTGTGGCTCTCTGGGTTAGTTACTAAAATGCAATAAAAATACACATACACATATACACACACCCATCCCATTATAAACAATGGCAAAATCAATTTAATACATAACTCCATCATGCTGTTCAAAGAATCAGCATGAAGGAATTACATATAAACACAAGATGGAGGAAGATCTAGATTCCATATTGTAACAAAAGAGATGATTGCCTATAAACAACATTTTCCATTTGAGCATATAATTAAATAACTTATGTGGCAATTAAATTACATGCCAATTAAATAGAATTGCAAGCTTTAATAAAACAAGTTTAAAACAAGTGGAAGTCATTACTGAAGCACATAAATTGCTTTTTTTCTACTAAGTCAAATTGACACATTAAAAATTAATACTGACCTCTGTTATGCACTTTCTGTATTTAGAATATAAGTTTAAGAGTCATGCTGTTAAAAGTTTTCAAGGTAAAAATTAAATAAGGTTAAGGAAGTTCTCTGCTTTTTTTTATCCAAACAAAATAATAAAGGAAAATAAATATTTTAATGGGTCAGTTTTACTTTTATGCTCTTAGGGGTTCTTTTTTTTTCTCTTCACCATCCAAAGTGAGGTTCCCTTTGAAGCAAGACAGCAAGTACCCAGAGCTAAGTTTCAAAAGCTCATCAAAACTACTTGTCCACACTCGATGCAAATGCCAGATTTCCAATGTACAGTTTATGTACAACACATATTTCTGTGTTATTCTGTATATGTGTACTTGTATGTAAAACTTGAGATAGAAAATTTTACAACTTAAAAAACCAAACCAATCATTATAATCCTTTACTCCTCAAACATCTGAGTGCCTGCCCTCTACCGGCACTGTGTTGGAAGTTTAAATTCTAAGGCAAAAAAAAGAAAGGTAAATCAAAAGAGGAAAATATTTACTCCTGATTAACAGCTGCGTGTTATACTAAGCTTCAGCCATCCTATCTTCTTCCCCATCATGTGGTTTATAGCAATTTGCTTTCACAAACGGTTTGAGTGACATCTGGTGAATACCTGCTCCCACATTCCACTCACCTTCCAGAGGGAAAGATGCCCTGGAAAATGTGCCTTGCGCACCTTCTAAATACTGATGGAGCACAAAGATATATACAGATTGCCTTAAAATTAATCAAATGATTAATTTCCAAATGTATCTGGAGAAAGGAGAATCAATGGGGAATAAGTAGCACGGACAGGAGTAGGAACAGGAAAGTTCCATGTTTGAAGGGCAAATGCGGGGAGGAGAGCTGAGCTGCACCCACTGCCTTTGACTGCCTAGAGTTTGGGTAGACGAAGGGAAGTGATAAAAATACAGCTGGAGGTTGGGGCTTGATTACAGGCTTGATACAAGGTTAGGTTTCGCTGAGTGATTTTGTGGTAGGGTGGCGGTCTAAGGTAATTGAGGGATTTCTAGTGACCGCCAAGGCTTGGTGGAGTGAGGGCCAGTCAAGGCCAATGGACTGAGAAGCAATGAGGCATCAAATGAATGGGGGGAGGGAATGAAGTCAAAGAGCAGGTATGATTGAAATAAGGGAAAAGGATTTTAAACTACCTCTGCTCTGGAAGCTGA
Organism: Mormoops blainvillei; assembly: GCA_004026545.1. Taxonomy (NCBI): domain Eukaryota; kingdom Metazoa; phylum Chordata; class Mammalia; order Chiroptera; family Mormoopidae; genus Mormoops; species Mormoops blainvillei. The sequence continues at coordinate 65,330 of PVJD01008975.1, forward strand.
TTTCTCCCCTCTAGTCACTTTAGAAAGGTGTGTTAATTTACATTTTCCCAGTCCTCACCACCCGGGGACTGGAAGTGAGGCAAATGAGGTCCGCGCAATAGTAATAACATAAATTCTGTGCTTTCAGGGAGTCCATGGTCTGGCCAGGGCATCCGTCTCTCTGAGAAATCTTTCCCCCAACTATCTAGATCAAGTCAGCTTTCCCTGGTCCTGTGACCCCAAGAACCTGAGCGCTGCCCATCTCTTAGTGTGCACCCTGGTCCCACAGGCTACCTCTGACCCTCCCCCAGGGAAAACGAGCAGTGCTAGGGCGCACCTGGTTGCAAATTCCCTGTTCCTTGGTAAAATCATCATGTTCTGAAATTTTAAATTTAAAGTGCATGGTGAGTACATTTTCATGCAGGAATTAAAGTATGTTGTACAACTCAGTGCATAATAAATATTTATTAATTTATTCAATAAGCATTCCCTAAGTTCCCTCTATGTGTGAGGCACCAAAATGGGTTTAGGAAATGAAAGACACAGTCCCTGCACTTGAGAAATTTATGCCACTCTAGTCATGGAAACAGGCAAATAAATAGCAAATTGCCATAGCATAACGTGTGTTTGTTTCTCTTTGGAGAGTATGTGTATGTGCAGACCCATCTTCTTCCAAAGAGGATTTAATACCCTTGGCAGGTGTTCAGATTTACTCTAGGAGCAGAGAAAAGGCTGCCTAACTCTGAGTGGCGGTGGTCAAAGAGGGCTTTCTCCAGGACGTTATCATATTGCCTTACCACAGTATGAGGCCTGAAATTTTATGTGCTGCTTTAAATCCTTAGCTCCTCCTAGAGGAGGAGCAGAGGGGGCACTGGGAGGAGGACAAGGAGCAGCAGCAGCAGTTGGGTAGCAGATGACACTAAGTTAAGGACCTTTCAGAGTGTTCCTATGACATCCAAGGGTATTTGTTGAAGTTTGCAAATGTCTAAGTCCCACGCAGTCGCAGAATCAGAATGAGAGGAGATATGCTTATGAATTAACATTTTAAATAAGCACTCCAGGTGAGTTTTATGCATAATAAACCATTTGAAAATTATTGGCCTACAACATGCTAGGTGCTAATGCTGGGATGCTGTCCAATTTGACTCATTTATTTTTCAAGCTCCCAGTTTTACTGAAGCAACAAAGGATAGTAATATTTTAAGATAATACAAACTCAAGGGCATGGTGCTTCTGGGATTAGTCTCAAACATGGGTAGTTCTCTTTGATGTAAAACAAAGAAAGTAACAAGAGAAGACAAACCAATAATCGTGACAGCTAGCATTTACTGAGCATTTAACCATAAAAAAAAAATCAATCAATTAATCAATAAAAAATAAAACTTAGCTGTGAATTTCCCTACTGTACCCAGATATGTGCCTACCCAGTGAGAAAGGCTTTCCACCCACTTCATCCCCCTAAGGGCTGAACTGACTACAACCCATCCTGTCCTCAACTTACCGAGTCTTACCTTTCTGCCAGCCTGTGAAACTCTTCAAACAAACTGATCACCCTGCCCCACATTCCATGGGAATCAGGAGCTACCCTCCCCTCTTGTTATTGCAAAGCCTGCCACCTACAACCCCTTCTGATTTATTCTGCTCCCAAGTGCAGGTCCCATGTGGTCTGCCTCCTGGCATTCAGTGCCTTCTTCCCCAGGCTATATGTGACTAATAGCTACTGCCAATCTCATTTGACCAGTGTTGGGTGTTGTGTGTTTGACCATCTGACACTATTTAGGATGCAGATCCCTCCACCCACCAACGGGGTGATGAGGAGTTGATCAGCACAGTCATGTTAGCTAAACTGTGCAGGTAGAATGAGATCTAGGTAGGTGGAGAAATGTAGAAAGGCATGTCAGAACAGACTTATAAAAGAGAATGAGGTATTTAA